>JAPKLX010002171.1:0-14965 GCA_026898415.1 Leonotis leonurus | reverse complement strand
GGGCTTTGAGCAATGTGGGCAAAGTGTTTGTAACCACAGCTGGGATTATGGTTTTCTCCATGTCTGCGTATTGCTTTTCCACGTGCTTTTTAACCTCGTCAACCATTTTTGTTCCTGCTGCATTCATTTTTGCTTCGAAAGACTTGGTTTCTTCTTAAATGGCAGCCATCCTGCAGTTGGTCTCATCCTTGAACTTGTCAAAGATTTCACGATCATTGTCCAAATCTTAATGCAGCTCGTTGGAGAGCTTAGTATGAGCGACCTGGACGTTGTGTTCAACCGTGTGGAGGGCGCTTTCTGCAGCGGAAAAAATGAAATTCGCCAAAGCAGCAGATCGATTGTTGATTCTTTCGTGAATAAGTGCGCTGAGTTGATCTGCTGACATTTGGGAACCAAGGTTCGTAGAGAGCAATTCCTCTAAAGTGTGCAGTTGGAAACCATCTGGTGCTGTGCCATGAGTGTAAATTTCTTCTAAGTGTTCATCGATAGCTTGTTCTGCAATTTGTGTGGCAGATGGTTCCAAAATTGATGCTGTTTTCTCCATCACAGCAGATGGTTCCTCCTTACTAATGTTATCAGCGGGCTGGGATGAGGATGTGTGATCCGGTTTGTCCTTCTCAGTATCTTTTTCTACAAAATTGAATATTTCGTCGAAATCACCCGATTGGAGATCGACTGCGAAGTTGTAGAGATCTTGTTCGTTGACATAGTGAGAACTGAGATCGATCTGAAGATTACTTGCCTCCTCCTTCATTTTGGTCAAGACATAACTGCGGAAGTACTGTCTTGCGTCGGGTATATCCAGAAATCAAAAATACTTTTGCAGTGTGTTCTCCTCAGCCTTCAGTTCGCTGATGGAGAACAATAGTAGAATGGCCTCCAATATATAGAATTTGCAATCCCTTATTTCCAAGTACGTTTGGAACCTTTGAGCCATTTCAAATGTGGCTTGTGTAAGCTGAATCCCAGGCATAGATTTGAGCACCGTCTCAGTTGCCTTTTCTTGCAGCTGTTGGAAAAGAAGTTGAGCTCCTTTCAATCTTTCCTCAATGTCGTCAGCTAGCTGCTCGTGAGCATCGATCTCAACTTCAGCTTCATTTATTTCTGGAGCAGATGGCTCCTTTGTGTGAGCAACAGTTGCATCCAATTCTTCCTCCAAATTGCGAGCAGTGGGTTTGCTCTTTCTTTTCCTTGGCTTTTTGGTTTCTTTGGCAGCAGCAACTGGTTTGGGGTTACCAGTTGCCTTCCTCTTGGCAGGTCGTTCCTTTACCACTTCTTCTTGTGCTTGAGTAGCAGCGGCTTCACCAATTGTGGGTTTCCTTGTAGGAATCACCCATTCGGGATTTGATTGTCCGACCCGAATCATTTCCTTTTTAATCTTCTCATCCGTGACCTTAAGAAAAATTTGAGACGCCACTCCCAAGGACATCTCCATCTGGTGTCTAGTCCTTGGTAGAATCCAGTCTTGGTTAAACTCCACCGATTTATGCCATTTATCCCTTTGGAAAAATCCATCAATGATGGTGCTTAGTTTTGTGGATAGGCGGAGAGGTCGTTTGACATTCAAGCTGGTACAATTTCCATAGCTGTCTTGGCGAATGTCAATTTGCTGTTCTTCATCCACGATGAGTTTCAACAGCGATCTTGCCCAATTGACTTTTAGATTAAGTAACACTGCAGCCATGACTTTGAGCTTTCCAGCAGTGACAGAATCAAATGTACCCAGGTGTCCAAGAAACACCTTTTGAACGAAATCAAGGAGAAGACGATAACTGGGTAGCATCAAGGATCGGTTAAATGCCTTTCCCGTCCATTGAAATGGTTGAGCTAGGATTACGTCAATAGTGCTCTGAATCTGGTCATCCGAGACCTCTTCAATCACGATATCTCCTTCATCGCTTAAGTGATATGTTTGCAGAATCATCTCAATCACTGTGGTTCTTAGATTGTCCTCTCTTGACTTCCCAACTGGTATTTTGACAGTGTATTCTTCTCGATCATCAACCATCCACGAACAATAAAATAAGGCAATCTGTCGTGGAAGGAAATAGTCTGGTTCTGTGGTGATTATCTTGTGGAACCCTAAGAAGAGATAAGTTTCAATTAAGTGATTGTAGATGTTATTAGTTAAACACTTACATTCAAATTCAATCAGTCACCTTTTCAATTGGAAGTTAAAAGTGCATAAGCAGAAGTAAATACATAGTTAAACATTCTTAATTCTATAAGCACATCATACGAGTAGAATACCTAGAGACAAAGAATGCAAATTAAACTAGATAGAGCATATAATCATATAATCAAGATATGCACCAAACATTTGTACAATATTTCTATCTTAGTTCATGCTTGAGTAATTTTAACCTGTGCAAGTCCTGATTTTACTAAACAACACATCTAGGGTACGAAACCCATGATGTTTGAGTATGGCACGAGGCTCAGGTGTTAGCTTCGCCTCTATCATGTGAAGCATATCGGGTAGAGAAATCGGAGGTGAATGTGCAGATGAAGAACTTGCTTCGGAAGCAGGCATTTTGAAAATGATTCGAGGATTTTGAAGAAATAGAAAGTAGCAGAAAAGCTTAGTTTGAGAGCACGAGCACAAAAATGGCGGTTTAGGGTTTTATGAGAGGGAAAATTTGAGTGTGAGACGAACAATCAAACACTTGACTATTTATAAGGAAATAAAGAACGGCGCAGATTAAAACACATAAAAGTAATGGCAAGAGACGGTTGAGATTACTCCCTTGTTTTAATGATTTGCCGCCTAAACTCAAGTGAAGATCATACGCCATCAATTTTTGTCTACTACGAAGTCACGTCATTGCCTCGAAACGGTAACCGAGGACAACAACATTAAATGAGCATCACTTTATCCTCTACATTTTCTGACATTGGGACTTTCGACATTTCCTAACATTTAAAAGGTTTTATTAGTAATCATTAGATATAAATAATCAAATAGTTGGAGAAATAAATGAGCTTGATTCCCCCTTGATTAATGCTCCAGCAGATCGTTTTATGGTTGAACGATTTGCTCTAGTTGTTGGTACCAGCTAGCTGCTATTATGTACTTTGTGTAGCCCGCTGCTATTGTTAGCAGATCGTTTTACTTTGAACGATCTGCAATAGTCATACAAAGTGTGGAAGCAGTTTGTTGTTCGTTTTTACTTTCAAGCAGCTTGCAGCTTTTGAGAATAAGTAGCAGGTCATTTTTCTTCTTTGAACGATCTGCTCCATGTTTTTAACTAAACAACAGGCTGTAACTATTCGAAGTAAAGCATGTTATTATTTTGAAATAAAGCACAAGTTTAACAGCACATTAAAACTTAGTAAATACGTAGCTAGAATTTAAGGTGTGATAACAGATAGCTTTTTACCACCAGCTAGTTGTTATCAACACTTGTACCAATTTCAAGATTTATTAATCCTAATTTTTCACAAAGCATTTTGAATCTGTCTTCGGGTAATGCTTTTGTGAGAACGTCAGCTCGCTGCACATCCGTGTGAATTTTCTCTATCTTGATGTTCTTCTTTTCAACATGATCACGAATAAAATGATGACGAACATCCACATGTTTGCACCGAGTGTGTAGAACAGGATTTTGCGTGATGGCAATTGCGCTTGAGCTATCGCAAAATATGGGCACACTATCCATGTATACTTCATAATCCTTTAGTTGTTGTTTGATCCACAAGATTTGTGCTGTGCAACTCCCTGCAACCATGTATTCTGCTTCTGTTGTTGAGGTTGCAACCAAAGTTTACTTTTTAGAGAACCACGAGATGAGCTTGTTTCCAAGAAATTGACAAGTCCCAGATGTGGATTTTTTATCAAGCTTGCAACCTGCATAATCAGAATCAGAGTAACCAGTTAATTCAAAGTTATCATCACAAGGATACCATAAACCTATTTCTATGGTCCCTTTGAGATAACGCAATATTCGTTTGGCTGCTTCCAAGTGGGATTCCCGTGGACTAGCTTGATACCTAGCACAAACACCAACAGCAAAAGTAATATCAGGTCGACTTGCAGTTAAATATAAAAGTGATCCGATAATACCACGATACTGTTTTATATCCGTAATTTTTCCAAGTACATCAGGACCAATCTGTCCATTAGTTTGCATAGGGATTTTTCCTGGTTTGCAATCTTTAACTCCAAATTTTGTGATGAGATCGTTGATATATTTGGATTGATTAATTAGGATCCCATCAGCAGATTGTTTGACTTGCAAACCTAGGAAGAAGTTCATTTCTCCCATCATTGGCATCTTGTACTTGTCCTGCATTAGCTTACTAAACTTGTTACAAAGGAATTCAGATTTTGATCCAAAAATGATATCATCAACATAAATTTGGACTAAAATGATATAGTCTTGAACTTTGATGGTGAATAATGTCTTGTCAACAGATCCTCGTTTGAATCCCGATTGAAGTAAGAATGTAGATAGTGTCTCATACCAAGCTCGAGGAGCTTGTTTTAGTCCATACACTGCTTTAGCTAATCTGTACACCTTGTTTTCATCTTCAACTTCAAAACCAGGTGGTTGTTCCAAATAGACTTCTTCTTCCAGAATACCATTTAGAAATGTACTTTTTACGTCCATCTGGAATACTTTGAAGCGTTGAAAGGCTGCATAAGTAAGAAATAATTTGATAGCTTCTAGTCGTGCCACGGGTGCGAAGGTTTCATCAAAATCGATTCCTTCTTGTTGACAATATCCCTTGGCGACTAGCCTTGCTTTGCTTCTCACCACCTCACCTGTTTCATCTCTTTTATTTTTGAATATCCATTTGACTCCAATCACACCTTGATGATGAGGTCGATCCACTAAGTACCACACATCATTTCTCTTGAATTCATTTAACTCTTCTTGCATGGCATTGATCCAATCTGCACTTTGCAAGGCTTCTTCGATGTCCTTTGGTTCGGTGTGTGCAAGATAGCAACTTAGTAATGCACTTTCTCCATGCATGCGTCTCGTTTTGACTCTATCTGTTGGGTTCCCAATAATGAGATCAGATGTATGGCTATCTACCCATCTTCTTCATCTTTTCATTTCATCCGGAGATACTTCGATTTCCATTTCATCGGGTGGATTCTTGAATTCAGGATGATCTATGGTAGGTACATCAAAGAGATCGTTAGTATTTAAATCAATGCTTCATACTTCATTTACCAATTGTTGAACAGAAGGTTGTTTATTTGAGGGAGGGGGAGATTGAGTGTTTTGTTTATCAACAGATGGTTGAGAATGTTCATGTGAAGTTCCCCCTTCATTTGTTCCCCCTAGATGAGAGAGTTGTCCATCTGTTCCCCCTTGCTGTGGCTTTTCTCCAGCAGGTTGATTAGTAGCTTCTTCTTCATCTTCATCTCTTCGTGGACTCCATAGAAGAATGTCATCGATGAGTCTATCTATGGAATTTCTCAGCGTTGAGTGAGAGAGATCATCTTTTGAAGAAACGCTATCTGTTCCTGAAACTTCAAAATTGGCTTCATAAAAAATAACATGTGGTGTTACTTCCACAACAAGGGTTCTTTTATTAAAAACTCTATAAGCTTTACTGATCTCAGAATATCCCAAAAATATTCCTTGATCACTTTTGCTATCAAATGTTTTTAATTGAGTTTTCCCATTGTTGTGAATGTAACATTTACATCCAAAGGATCTAAAGTATGAGATTCGAGGCTTCCTGTTATTCCACAGCTCGTATGGAGTTTTCCCATGTCGTTCTGTGACCACAGATCGATTTTGAGTATAGCAGGCTGTGTTAACTGCTTCTGCCTAGAATTTCTTAGGGAGGTTGATCTCATTTAGCATAGTTCGGGCAGCCTCCTTGAGAGATCTGTTGCGCCTTTCCACAATCCCATTTTGTTGTGGTGTACGAGCTGCTGAAGTTTGATGTTGAATTCCTATTTTTGAGCAATATCCTTCGATCATGTGATTGATGAATTCTGTTCCACGATCAGATCGAATGGTTATGATGGATGTCTCCTTTTGATTTGAAAGTTTGTTAAGAAGATCTGGCAGTTTCTCCAGAGTTTCCTTTTTCTTGAACATAAACACAACCCAAGTAAATCTAGAGAAATCATCAATAACAACAAGAGTATACTTTCTACCGTTTACACTTAATGGAGATACAGGTCCAAAAAGGTCTAGATGTAGAAGTTCCAATGTTCTTGAAGTGGAGTGAGCTGCCTTTGTAGGAAATGATGCTCTTGTTTGTTTTCCTGCTTGGCAAGCTTCACATATGTGGTCTTTGTCATATATTTGATTAGGTAGACCTTCAACCAGATTGTCCTTCACCAGCTTGTTGATTGTTTTGAAGTTCAAGTGGCTTAACCGTTTGTGCCACAGCCAGCTGGTCTCTGTACTTGATTTTGTTACTAGATAAATTTCAGATTGATCGTTCCATTGTACAATGTACAACCTGTCCTGTAAAATCCCAGTAAGAAGAACTTCTTCTCCTTCTATATTTTTGACAAGACACTCGTTAGCTGTAAATTCTACTCTCTTGTTATTAGCACAAAATTGGCTAATTGAGAATAGATTATGATTTAAGCCTTCAACATATGATACATTTAGAATTGTAGAGTTACCAACTTGAAGATCACCATAACCCTTTGTGTATCCTTTTGAATTTCCTCCAAAGGTAACATTTGGTCCAGTGCTCTCCTTGTAGTTGATTAACAAATCTTTGTTGCCTGTCATATGTTTGGAGCATCCGCTATCAAGTATCCATATTGTGCCCCGAGCGGTGTGCTTTCTTCTCATCGATCTCCTATCCTGCAATGAAAGTTTATTTAGCTACCCTACTGAATGAGGGTGCTTTGTTAGTAGACATAGTTCCCTTTGGAACCCAAATTTATCTAATAATAGTAACATTCTGTGAAGGTCTGATTTGTTTGCCACTAAAGTCGATGTACACAACTTTCTTCTTGGCAGGTGGTTGATTAGGCACTTGTTTCCTAGGAGTAGTTGGTTTGTAGGGAACAGACGGTTGTCTCGATCTGTTCTCGTGCAGTTGCTTCTGGTTGAATAGATTGGGAGCTCGCTGATGATAATTTTGTTGAGCAGATTGATCAAACTTTTGAGCACACTGCTTCCTTTGTTGAAACCCAACCCCTTGAGTGGTGAATTTGTGTTGTGGCTGGCTTTGATTCTTGATCAAGATAGCTTGAGGTTGTCTTGCATTATTGTTGAGATTCACTATCTTATCTTTTCCCTTCTCTTTGACGAACTTTCCTTTTGGTGTACCTTTGTCAACTCCATTAAATCCAAGTCCGGTACGATCTGCAGCTCTTCTTTGCATGTCGTTAATGAGTTGAACTCTGTCTGACTTTTTGTTGATGTAGTGATTAAGCATTACACTTAAGTTCTCCGCCTTATTGTTGGCTGACGATTCTCTTCCAATCAAGTCCGAGATCTTAGCAGTGAGAGCGTAGACTTCTTCACTGTTGTTCTTGATTTGTAGAAGCATCGCCGTTTCTCTTTCATTGAATGAAGCACTTACTTTCTTCATTTCTTGTATGGTGTTTGCCATTCTTTCGTTTTCTTTAATCGCATGTTTGAACATCTTGTTCAATCTTGCATGATCTTCCATAAGCTTGGTGAAATCTTCAATAGACAGATCGTCTTCTCCTTCTTCATCTATCTCTTCTTCGTCACCCGAGTCATATAAAGGTGAGTTAGAAATAGGAGAAGAACAATTATTTACTACCTCATTGTTGTCGAGTCCGTTGTCATGACCCATGAGACATTCATCCCATTCTTCATCCTCTTCGGTGATGAAAGCTTCGTCGTTTTCGGATGAACTGTCGGTTAATGTTTTTGATGTAGTTTGTTCTTCAGCGAGCATAGCTTTTCTTTGTTCTCGAAGCTTTCTATCTCGTTTGTTTCTTAGTTCCTCTCTCTCAGCCTTAGAGATATCTGGGCAGTCTGTTTTAAAATGACCTTTCCTGGCACACTTAAAACAAGAAAATTCGGACAGGTCAGCTTTAATATAGGAAGAGTTAGGTTTTACTTCACTTTTCCTTTCGGGTCGATCTCCCGAACGATCTCTTCCTTTGAAGTTTCTATTGTTGTCCTTGTAAAGACGCTTGTATCTGTTTGCCCTAAGTTCCATCTTCTGGAATCTTTGCGCCATGAGATAGTATTCTTCGAAGTAGTTTTTGGTGGGATAGTTTTCATCATCCGAACTAGATGACTCTTTTACTATCACGACTGGTGGAGGCTTCTTCTCTACCTCCTTTTCCTTTAGCTTGGCCTTGAAGGCAGTTTTCTTTTCTTTCATTCCTGCAGCAGATGGTTTGCTAAGAGAAGGGTTAGAGTGACCATGAATACGATTAATTTCGTACTCATTGCCCGTTAGTAAGTCAAATAAAGCATCGATGGTAAGAGAATTGAACTCTGGCATCATGGGATGCATGGCCGAATATATCTCCCAGTTGGCAGGTAAGGCACGAATGATTTTGAGGTTCCTCTCACGTTGGGTATATTTGCCTTTGTCGATGGCATCTATTTCGATCAAGATTTCAGTGAACCTGTTCTTCATTTGTGCAATAGTTTCACCGGTTTTCATCTTGAATTCTTCATATTTGTTACGAGCTATGGACAACTTGTTTTCTTGAATCACGTCGGATCACATGCTTATATCTCGTAGCACATCCCACATCTCTTGCTGTTTTGAGACGTCGGATTTTGGCCAAGTAGATTCCTCTTACTGTGCTTGAGATTAGACCTTTAGCATAGTCGTCTAGACTTGCTTCTTTCTTTTCCTCCGTTGTGTAGTCATCCATGTCTTTTTCTTTTTCGACTAGTTCAACGGTGGGAGTGGGTCCAGTTCCATCCTTTATCTCAGCAGAATGTTTGTGCATGATTTTGATTGGACCATTAGTGATAACTGACCACATCTTGATATGATGAGCTCTAAGACACATTTCCAGTCTGAAGCTCCAGTCTTCATATCCAGCAATAGAGAAATCCTCACAAGCCCTAGCCATTTGTCCTTCCATAATTTCAAGGTAGATGGTTAAATAAATGTAAGTGCAATATGCTGTGAAAACGTTTTTAAGATCTATCCAAGATGACCACACAGAGATAATCTCTTGTGAATTAGAAACAATGGTCAATATGGACCACAGCTCTGATACCACTTGTTGGTCACGAAAGAGCTAGTTTGGTGTATGGGGGGAGGGGGGGAATACACCAATTCAAACTTTTTAGGTTTACTTGTTTCAAATATAAGTATAAGGCTTAAGCACACTTAAAGACTAAGATAGCTTATGGTAGAAAGACAAATCTTCTAGTTAGGAAGATTTAATCTTGCTCAAATAATACCTTATATGTGAAAACAGTAATCAAGAATATCAAATACAGATTTAAACTTGATTAATGTTGTGTGCGGAATATGGTGGTTAATGCTCTTTTTAATGAGTAAAATGTTTTCTTCCTTGAGGTGATTAACAACCCAGATTTAAATGTAAGAGTATGAAGAAGATGATAATGAAGTAAAACAGAAATAAAGAACACAAGCAGTTAACGTGGTTCGGGATAAACTGTCCCTACGTCCACGGCTCGATCAAATCTAGATCGAATAACTTCACTAGCTTTCTCCTTTCTTTTTACTCGTTGAGTACGAGCCACAAGAATTATCAAAACTAGATAACTTCTTGTGATTACAAATCTTCTTCCTAAGATTGAAAACTACAATCTAAGAATACAACTGGATCAAAAATAGATCCTAACTTTGGGTTTTGGTAAAAACAAATTTCCAGAAAGTAAATCTTCAGAATAATAAACACAACAGATAATTCTTGAAGGTTGGATGTGTTTAGAGCGTTGAGAGCTTGAAGATTTTTGAGCAGAGTAATTGCAGGATAATAGCTTGAATTCACGTCATTCTTTCTGGAGGTGAAGGTGGTATATATAGTCTCTTTGAAGAAACTATCCGTTGGAGACGAAGATGTCATTCCCTCATTGCATTAATGGCAGCATTAAATGCATGGCAGGGTTGTTGAGACACGCGCTGCCAAATGAGAGTTGTTTCCACCTTTCACGTGATTTCCCAATGTATTGCCATACTAGGAATGATTCACCGTACTGGAATTTTTATATCCTTGTACTTCATTCCTTAAAGTATGCCTTTGATGTGACAATACACCGAGTGGTTGACTTATGATAAATTTAGTTATATCGGTAGTCCACCGTAGTTACTATGAGGAGCAGCTTGATTTTGATGTCATACCAGCTCGCTGTCCTTCGTGTTGTAACTTCATCTCTTTGGTTCTTCATTGAATGTGACGACCAGATTGTTTTTGGTATAAAACGATCTGCTATGGTAGAGATGATAAGATCGTTTTTGGAACAAAACGATCTGTTGCTTGAGATATCAGTTGGTTGATGTATTCCTTTTGAACGAGCTGCTTTATCCTCTTGTAATGTCTAGAAAACGATCTGTTGGTAGAAGAAAGCAGCGAGCTGACTTTGAAGAACTAGCTGCTTAACCACTTGTAATAATTTACAAGTAAATTCTATTTTCTAAGCTAATTCAAGTCTATAGAACCAGATCGTTAGAAGAGGACTTGAAACTTCAAACCTCTTTTACATTTGTGATCTGTTGATAGATGAACTAAATATCGAAACCAAAACAAGTATGAATATCAGTGAGCTGATTATGTAGGAAGCAGATCGTTATTATTATATTGAAAACGATCTGCTTACTGCATTAGGAGCTGGCTGATTTACAAAGGACAAAACCTGTTATCTTAGTAATCATTGTGTCCAGGATACCTTTTACTTAGAATAATACAGATCGTTATTTATGTACTAAAAACGATCTGCTTCTATTACACTTGAGATATTCCTTAATAGATGACAATGACTACTTGGTTTCCAAAACATCAAAGTGTAGTTTCGAGGAACATCATCAAAACAAACATATATTCATGGGGTTCCCAACAGAGAACTTCAGTGGCAAGTTGACTTTAGCTTCTAACTTCAACTTCAAAACTTCAGGACTGACTTCAGTAGAGTGGTCCTTCAGTTTTGGAATGGTCTTGAATCTTCAGTGGAGATTGTCCTTCAGTGTACCTGGAAAATAGAACTCCCTAACATTTGAGTTCTTAGACAAAATACTAAGATTTCAGTATTGGACTTATTACATCTTTCAGGGGAGGTATTGGGATCTGAATCAAAACACTTATAAATATTTCCCAACAATTTCTCCCTTTTTGATGATGTCAATACCTAACCTGAAAACATCTATCTAAGATAAAGAATTCCCCCTAAACTGGAGAACACCTAATCTATAAGATGAGACGGGTTAGTTAAACAGTTAATATATCAAACCAAAAAAAATAAATAATAATCAGAGCCTGGACAACTAGAGAATTGTCATCAGGTTGAGATCAAGAGAGAGACAAAATATTTGCATTTCATTCATATGATTTTCAATACAGAATGTTCAGTGTAGAATGAAATACAAGAAAAATCTAAGTATCAGAAGGCACGGCATCTGAAGATCCGTCCTTGTCATTCTTTTCTTTCTCTTGTTTGTCTCCTTCATCATCAGTAAGTTCAACTTGCGGAGAGCCTTCTCTTTCTTCATCTTTCTTCTCTTCTTCTTTCTCTTCAGAGGCGGCTGTGATGTTTTCAGTAGGAGCAGGAATGCTCATCCATTCCCCTTTATTGGCAGCATCAATGATTTCACGAATATGTGTTCCAACTTATTTTAAACTGTCAGTACATGACATTGTTTAGACCAGACCCACTGTCCGATAAAGGGACTCAGTATCGGGCACGAGGAATATTTCCAGCCGATACACTTCCAATTTATTGTATTAAATTGCTCGCAAGAGTACGAGTTCGTTATATATTAATAATTTAACCCTAAGTCGTATTCTCAAGAAAGGCTAAGAAGGGCTTTATCTATGTTGTAGAACAAAAAGCAATTAAAAGAAGGAGTTTTGATATTTTAACTAACCTAATTAATTTATCTAGGCGAATGAAATTTAAGAATTTAAAATACGAATTACCTAAGCAAGAATTAAGAAAGCAATTAAACCCTAGATCTAAGAATGAAGAATTGAAGAAACAAAATTTAAACATGCCCTGAATTGATTAATTAACAAAGTTGAAAAGGTTTGGATAAAAAATTTGGAAATTAATCAAAGGCAGGACAAGAAGAAAATAATTTATAAAGCATTAAAGAAAGCAATAAAAGAACTCACTGATTGAACGGAAAAATAATGCATTAAGCATCACCGGGTTTGAATCACGAACGAATCCACAACTTCGAATTGAAAGGAACGAACAATTAAAGAAAAACTAAGCTAAAGTATTTTCTCTCGTGGTCTAAACCCTAGACTAGAAGTACAAAAACATGAAGTCGTAGTCTGAAGAATCACGCGTGGATGTTTAAATAGGAGAATAAGATCGCGCCAGGGTAGCGCTCGCTGCGAGCGCTACCTTGACTCGCTGTAAACTTGACTGAAGCAAGGGGCTAGCGCTCGCTAGGCCCCCTCGCTGGTTGAGGTTTGGCTGCAATGGGGTAGCGAGCGCTGGGGGGGTAGCGGTCGCTACCCCTATGCTCTGTCCTGGTGAGTTGCACCGGGCCAGCGACCGCTAGGGGGTAGCGGTCGCTAGGCCCCTGTTCTGCCTGCCTCAGTGCTTCATCCTAGCGAGCGCTAGGGTCTAGCGCCCACTAGGCTCATCTTCGGCCAAGGTGCACATTTTGCCATTTTCTTCGTCTTTTGGTCTCGCTTCTCTTGTCAAGGCCCGCCAATCATTTTCTGTCGATTTTCACCTACAATGTAGCACATGGAAAACCAAAACATCAACTTGAACAAATTATGAGACATACATATAAGGAAAACGAGACAAAAAAACGTATAAAACAATATGAGCATCAGCATGCCAGAAATAAGGATGAATGAGTGGGAGGTGAATGTCCAAGTTATTGCCTTGAGAGATATTGTTGCAAAACTCTTCGAGATCTGAAATGCGTGCGCAACAATGAGCAATGACAACATCAACTTTTTGCCGCAAGGGCATCAGTTTCAGCTTTTCAGATTTTCAGATTTTCTGATTTTCTGATTTTTAGATTTTCTGATTTTCAGATTTTCAAATTTTCTGATTTTTAGATTTTCTGTATGCTTGATCTGAAATTCTTCAGTTGAAGTAACATCTTATGCCTTGTCCTTCAGTAGGTTACTTCTTGACTTTAGTGACCTGCATGGTTAGTTCAACATGTAGTTTGCAATGTGTGATGATTTGATATCTGAGATAGCTATGTAGAGTTACCTAGGATGCAACCATCACATTGTTGTATGTCTTATTTTGATCATGACTTCAGTATACTAAGGACACTGAGTCAAGGAATCTTTAAGACAAGTAACTAGAGAGGTTTAGTTGTACCTTCAGTGAATACCTTTTAGGAGAGGTCTGGATTCAGTAAACCAAGTCTTCCACTTAACATTTTGAATCTAGCTTCTTCCAGTGGCTTGGTGAGAATGTCTGCTCGTTGAATGTCAGTGTGGATCTTCTCTATGATGACATCCTTCTTTTCAACGTGATCTCTTATGAATTGATGCCTGATGTCCACGTGCTTGCATCTTGTGTGTAGAACTGGGTTCTGAGTGATAGCAATGACACTTGAACTGTCACAATAAATTGCAACCTGAGTGGTAGGCACTTCATAGTCTATGAGTTGTTGCTTTAACCAGAGAATCTGAGAGCAGCAACTTCCAGCAGCCATGTATTCAGCTTCAGTAGTGGAGGTAGCAATTGAAGTCTGTTTCTTGGAAAACCTACTTATTAGTTTGTTTCCCAAGAACTGACAAGTACCTGAGGTAGATTTCCTATCCAGTTTACAACCTGCAAAATCAACATCAGAATAACCAGTTAGTTCTAAGTTATCATCTGAAGGATACCATAAGCTAAGATTTGGTGTGCCCTTCAAGTAGCGCAGAATCTTCTTTGCAGCTTCCATGTGTGACTCCTTTGGATTGGCTTGATAGCGTGTACACACTCCAACAGCAAAAGTGATGTCTGGCCTGCTGGCAGTGAGATATAGAAGAGATCCTATAATCCCTCTATACTCAGTTTGACTGACTGGCTTCCCTTCAGGATTTGGTTATATTCTTCTATTTGTGTTCATTGGAATCTTCATAGCTTTGCTATTCTGAATGCCAAATTTGCTGATTAGTTCTTTTGTGTATTTGGCTTGGTTGATGAAGATGCCTTCAGGGGACTACTTAATCTGGAATCCTAAGAAGAATCCCATCTCTCCCATCATTGTCATTTGATACTGAGTCTTCATCAACTTGGCAAATTTTTCACAAAGCATCTGAGACTTGGAACCAAATATAATATCATCAACATAAATTTGAACGATTAATATGTCTCCTTTATACTTGATTGTGAATAGAGTTCTATCCACTGATCCTCGCTTGAAACCTGATTCAATAAGAAAAACAGACAAAGTGTCATACCAAGCTCTAGGAGCTTGTTTCAGCCCATAAAAATCTTTGTGTAGTTTATACACTTTGGTGTAGTCAGTTTCAAAGCCTGGTGGTTGCTCCATGTAGACTTCTTCCTTCAGTACGCCGTTCAGGAATGCACTCTTGACGTCCATCTGGTAGACTTTGAACTTTATGTGAGCAGCATAGGCAAGGAAGAGTCTAATCGCCTCTAATCTAGCTACTGGAGCAAAGGTCTCATCGAAGTGTATTCTTTCTTCTTGATAATAACCTTTCGCAACTAGTCTAGCTTTGTTGTGAACAACTTCTCCTAGTTCGTCTTTCTTGTTTTTAAAGACCCATTTAACACCAATGACACCCTGATGCATAGGACGATCAACAAGTTCCCAAACTTGGTTCCTTGTAAATTCATTCAGTTCCTCTTGCATCGCTGACACCCAATTCACATCTTGAAGGGCTTCCTGAGCGTCTCTGAGTTCA
>JAPKLX010002515.1:0-12871 GCA_026898415.1 Leonotis leonurus | reverse complement strand
CGAGACCTTAATATACTAACCTTATAAGTATAACACTTCATTTGCATTAATCTAATCAATTGATTATAAGGATCTAAACTATAAACCTCTTCTACCTCATTTCTTTATAATTACCAGATTGTATACACTTCTATAGTAAGTATTCATACTACTAATTGTTAATTACTTAGCTAAGTAATTCAATTATCAAATCAGACTATAATTATTGATTATGCATCACAAGAATTATTTAGTTCGTCTTTTGAATAACCTTGTTAACTAAACGAACTCATATACTATCTATCATTACTCTAATAATTATAATATGCACGAATGATAACTACTAATATCGATTAGCTAAGCGATATTTTGATCTTTTATAACGAAATTTTCTTATTCTGATTTTCAGTATATGATAACTGCTAGTTGAATAGCGGGGTATTACAATTTTAATGGTCAATACATGTTTAAAATATTTTTTAGTGTAAAACAATAGGATTGTACCAAGTTGACCAAACACATTGTGCTTGAGATTATTTTGTATCAGGTCAAGCTAGCCCGAAAATCAATTAAGTGTCATATTCACAGTGTATACTAACCCATTTTCAGGTTAACCAAGTCTTTTTTGGTGACTATATACATGATTTTAAAAAAATGAGTTTAATGTGTTGTTAGGAAAATAAGAGTTTTATATTATTTATTAATTAAATATATAGGTTACAAGTAAAATAAAAATCATTGATAGATTAACAAATGAGTTAAATATGGCGAAAATTAATGGATGATTAATAAATAAATTATATATGGTGAAAGTTGAATACTGTCCGTATTATTTATAATTGAATATCTATTATGAATGATACAAAAATAATGATATGTTCAATAATGACAATTTAAGTAAACAATAATTTATATCGATGACAATATTTAAGAGGATGTGTTATATATTAACTGAAAGTAAAAATGAAGGTGTATATGTTTTTGGTGGATGAATCGAAATGAATAAGAGTGTTGCAGTATAAAAAATTATTAATTTTGAATTGGCACACTTATTAAATAATGTTTTTCAATTACTTTGTATAATTGAGTTGTGTTTAGATAGTGGAGGTCTCACTTACGAAAAAAATCGAGTAACAATTATGTACTAATAAAAATGACAAATGAGTAATAATTTCGTTGGCGGAATTCTTTTCTAATACACATAAATGACGGCTTAAATATCAAAATCATATATAAAAGTTAATATATGTACAATAAAAGTATATTGGTATAAATAATATTAATGTGTGGGCATTACTATTAAGTTAGTAGTGTATATATTTGACCTTGTATATATATCTTGTACCATGCATTATGAATAAACGACAGTTCTCTCAATACAATTGTAGAGTTTATTGGCCTTACAATTTTCTTTCTCTTTTTCTTCTTCTATTTTGCTCTTTAGTGTTTGCATAAATAATTGGAAAAATTGGAGAACCATATTACAATAAATTATCAACACAAATCTCTACCAACTTGACTATGGTCGTTTACCTTAGAATTTTTTTTTTCTTTTATGCATAGGTACTAGTATTATTCCTATTCTTGAACTATGACGACTTTTACAAGTAGAGGATGTGTGATGCATATGTAATTTTTATTAACTTTTACAATTTTCAATTTCGTTGTATAATTACTTTTAATTGGTATCCAACAATTTCTAATGTCTTTCTCACTTTAGTACCAACTTCTCGGGCAAAATTGTATGGTATTCGACAAGTTTTGCCCAATTTTCATCACACCATTGTTTTCCTCTTTATTAGGCAAACAAATTGATATAAATTTCTTCAGATTTCTTCCATTTGGAGAACTAGGGTTTCACAACGCCACTCTTGGCGTTGCTGCCTAATCGGAGCACTTCGAATGGGATTACCCTCACCCTTATAACGGTTATCTGTTCCCGCCGTCGGTTATGTTTTTTCTCACACGATTTTTTTTTGCGTTCTTCTCTTTCCTCTTTTATTCAAATTTTACTCAATGGGAGACCTCAGTCCCGATAAAGTTTTCTACTCTAAATATATGGATGACATTAATTATAGTGAGGGATTTTATGCAACATTGGGTAAAGAAGGTTGTGTGTTGCTGGGTGGCATTAGGCAAATACTTCGGAGACAACCACCACAATAATGCAGAATGCGTTGCCGAATTTGCATTGAATGTCTCAAGGGTGAAGCACTTGTCAAACCTCAAGTCTCTTCATTTGCTAGGATTAACACAAGAGTGCAAAGAACTAATGGAACAGTCACATCAAATGGCAGAGTTGTGGCGTCGTCACTTTAGACTCTAATTTTGAGAGGATTAAGCATCTTAAAGAACCTACCTATAATCATTGATTGTTGGCAAAATTATATTGTCTCACAAAATTGAGAATTAGAGGCGTTCCTCTATTCATGACTACTTGGAATGGAGATATTTGGTGTTTGAGTAGCTTGAAGAGATTAGAGATATATATTAGTAAAGAGAGTAGTATTATTGGCATTAAAGAGAATGTGGATAGCTAGCATATTCGAAGCATGCTGCAAGCCACTTATAGGATTTGTAGAATTTTGTTTTAGAGAAAACCGTTCTTCTTTAATTTACTTATGGTCTCGCTTTACAAGATACGATTCAATTGATATATATATATATATAATAAACAAAATAAATAAAGAAACTCTGATATATCCAATAAGTAATGTCCACATAATAATATTTTTTATTACAAATAATACAAAAACTTACAATGTCATATATATATATATATAAGTGGGTCATTGAAATCGAAAACATATAATCGAATTGAGACCGTCGGTTCTGATGGAACCGAAGACTTCCGATTCAGTTCTATTTCAACTTTTCTAAACTGTCGATTTTTTGGTTTTGAATCGACCATTAATTTTATGTATATATATATTGAAGATTTATCGACCCCGCGCATTATGTAATAGTGGGACAATTTATGAGACTAGTCACACACACAATAACAAATAAGCGAACACAAGAAATTGGTAACCCAGTTCGGTGCTCAACACCTACGTTTAGGGGGCCACGCCCAAGGGATCAATTCACTATTCAAGAACCTCGAGTTACAAAAGGCTTTTTACTCTCTAAGGACTACCTCACGCCTTACAAAACCTCTTCACTCTCCAACACTCTTCTCTTAGTAAATGAAGCTAGCCTCTCACTGGACTAACCAACCCTTGTACCCGCAAATCCTTAGGATTATCCCTTTGAGTTTATAATTCACTCAATTACAATATCACTCAACCCAACTCTCAACCTCACGTTGATCGCCATGGAAATCCTCTACATGCACAGGAAATGCGTATAGGTTGCTCTACACGCACAAGGAATGCGTATAAGCATTCACGAATAACTCTCACAATGAAAAGCACTATCACTCAATGTGTTGTATAAAATCTTCGCTCCTGTGTATGCGTAGCGGAAACAAACACAGGAACCAATAGCTCAGATAATCACCGTAAGCGTACTAATGGACGGAATGTATGGTGTATAGGAATATATGCTCGAGAGGTTTAAGTGTAGCAGTCGTCCATGACATGTATATATAGTGTGTAGACGAAAAACCCTTATGGCAGCAACTTCCTTCCAAGGTAATTTGGATCTTGCATATATGCAAATATATCTTGATTTCCAAATATATCTTCTTGGAGTATCTTGAAAATATCTTCTTGTTCTTGGAAGGTAATAAATCATCGGATATTGCCAGCAAACGTCTCCCGCGAATTTCCAAACGACCATGATAATGAATAAGAAAAATTACCATGTATAAAAGATTCGCCAGCTCGGAGGGGTTGTCTCTCTTTCTTGAAACAACTCTTGGCATTTTGTAGACAAGACGTCTAACATAAATTTGCCAACACATGCACGGCTGTGCACTCACAAGCTCCCCCTTTGGCATTTTATGTAGACAAAACAACAACTTCAAAAAATTAAAGGGACACTATGAAACTCCCCCTTGTTGAGATAATCAAGACTCCCCATCAATAAAACGTTTGCATGAATCCAATCAACAAGATGCTTTAGCTTTATACAACCATCAGCAAAAACTCATAAGCAAGAGATCAATCTGTCATCAACTCCCCCTTGCTGAGATAGTATCTGCAACATCTTTTAGAAATATATACGAAGGCTCCCCCTAAATCCAAGCTTTTTGGAGAAAAAAAATTGAGACCTTCCAAAAATATAGCTCGTTCCAATACATTCGTCACACTTGAGCAGGATAGACGTCCACCAGGATCAAACACCAATATGATAGGTGACCTGCTCTAATATTAATTGAAGATTTGTCTATCATGCTCCATTGTGTAATAGTGGGACAATTTATGAGATTAGTCACACACACAATAACAAATAAGCGAACACAAGGAATTGGTAACCTAGTTCGGTGTTGAACACCTACTTCTCGGGGGCCACGCCCAAGGGATTAATTCACTATTCAAGAACCTCAAGTTACAAAGGACCTTTTACTCTCTAAGGACTACCCCACGTCTTAAGAAACCTCTTCACTCTCCAACGCTCATCTCCTAGTAATTAAAGCTAGCCTCTCACTAGACTAACCAACCCTAGTACCCGCAAGTCCCTAGGATTACCTCTTTGAGTTCATAATTCACTCAATTACAATATCACTCGACCCAACTTTCAACCTCACGTTGATCGCCGGGAAAATCCTATACGCGCACAGGGAATGCATATAGGCGTTCACCAATAACTCTCACAATGAAAAGCACTATCACTCAATGTGCTGTATATAATCTTCGCTCGTCTGTATGCGTAGCGGAAACAAATACATGAACCAGTAGCTCAGATAATCACAGTAAGCGTACTATTGGCCGAAACTCTCATGTATGGTGTATATGAATATATGTCAAGAGGTTCAAGTGTAGCAGTCGTCCATGACCTTTATATATAGGGTGTAAACGAAAAACCCTTATGCCAACAGCTTCCTTCCAAGGTAATTTGAATTTTGCATATATTTATTTCCAAATATATCTTCTTGGAGTATCTTGAAAATATCTTCTTGGATATTCTTGGAAAGTAATAAATCGTTGGATATCTCCGGCAAATGTCTCCTGCGAATTTCCAAACGAACATGATAATAAATAAGAAAAATTACCCTATATAAAAGATTCGTCAGCTGGGAGGAACTGTCTCTTTTTCTTGAAACAACTCTTAGAACAGGTTGCACGAACTGTAGTTGCGAGAAAACAAAGACGTCTAATATAAATTTGTCAACACATGCACCGCTCTACACGCACATATATATATAGCAATATCTTTAAAAATACTTAAATGTTAGTACTATATAATAAATGTTAATTTAGTTTAATTATAATAGTAATAATGATATAATTGAATTAATTTAAATTGTTTTTGTCATAAAATGATAGAACTAAATCATCCCTATACACTTATGATTTGATTCTAACAATTACAATTTTTTTAACACTTCCACTATATGTCATTGAAATCACTTAGATTTGTTAGTAATTTAGAATATTTTTTTGCATGTATTTAAATAAAATTGAATATTTTCAATATAAATATAAATATGCTAAAAAATATGTATTTTATTTTATTTTTCCCTTAAAGAGAATGGGAGGAACATTGAAGAATAACCAATAGATTGTCGTTTTGTTAAGTTGCACGTGTGAAGATAATATTGGATAATGATGAGAAATATTTGAATAATGAATTATCTATATTTTATCCCCAATCCAGCACACAGCAATGAAGAAAAATGGTAGTGGCCTGCTTAGTAGTAAGTGGTAAGCTTCCAAAAACTGGGGGCTTCTCTCTCCTTTCCGTCTGCTCCCAATCCCAAACCTCTTTCCCTCCTTCCTTCCTTCCTTACTCCCACTATTTATATACACACACACATTCTCATCTCAAGTAGCTCAAATCACTCATATTCCATTCAAATCTTAATCCTAGATCCATCGAGATGAGTTCTGCAAGCAGATCTTTGTTAGTAGCAGCTAGTGTCGGTTTCGTTGAGGCCATGAAAGATCAAGGCTTCTGCCGTTGGAATTACGCTTTCAGACTTCTTCACCAACAAGCAAAGTCTAATCTCAGATCATCGAATTATAACTCTCCAGCCATGAAACTATCGCCTGCGCTCGGCACCACAGTAAGGCAACAGGAACAGCAACATCACAAGTCCAAGCAATCGGAGGAGGCTCTTAGAACAGTTATGTATTTGAGCTGTTGGGGTCCCAATTAGTTATATCTTATTACATTACAAGTCCCCCTCTCCTCTCCTCTTCTCTTCTTGTATCAGTATATACTCTATTATTTTTTTTATATATTATTGAAGCTATATTATTCTACGTTCTCGTGTTTTTTTTTACATTTGATTGCCAGAAATCGGAAGTAATTGTGTATCATGATCATATCATTTCCAAAAGGAAAAGTTGATTGCCGATTGCTAAATCTAAATGTTTTTCAAGAATAAAATTTAAATGCAGAATAGGAAGATTAATTCCTTATAAACATGCCGCTCATTTGTAGAATACAAATAGATGTGATAAGGTGAAATTTCGAGGTGAAATATGTATAGGAGCCTTGGAAGTAGATCACCCTCATCTTGCTTGCTCCTGACGCGAAGTGTCTAGCACAAGATAATTAATAGGCGTTCAGGTATTAGAAATACCACTTTTTAGGTCGACCACTGCATAGCAGCGATAGCGCGAAGTCAAGATGTATAAAAGGCGAGCATCCCATATAGCAATATCAAAGGGCCTACTTATAATCAACCCTATAGAAACCTTAGAAAGCACCCACCGGGAGGAACTGATTGCCGACCTAATGTCTATTTTGATGTTACATTTCATGGTTTGTGTGATAAAGATTAATGAAGTATGATGATGGTCAATTTAGATTAATGCTAAATTTATAGGAAACTTGAGCGAAGAGATCAGTCCATATCAATATTTTAAAAATGTTTTCTATTTTAGAGATGTAAATTTCGAGGCGATATGAGGCGTAACTTTGAAGTTTATATTTTTAAGGCGTAATTTCGAAGCGTAAATCATAAATACACATATAAATTATATATAAACACATAAAAACATAACAATTGCATATAAAACACATCAAAAATATAATCCAAACTATTTAAAAGTCTTAAATTTAAGTCTTAATTTACATACACACATATATATACATATACATATATATATATACATATAATCTTATTATATTTTCATTTCTTATAAATCTTTTTCTTTTCTTCATATTATCGATAATTAATTTTTTTAAATTTTATTTATAAAATTATATTTATTATTTTATTAATTTATACATTTTATACAATTATATTTATCTTTTTTTCGAAGTTATGACATGATAAATTAATAAAAAAACTATATATAAATATAGTTATTTCTATATTTTTATTTTTTATTTTTTTCATATTATCAATAATTAATTTTTTTTAATTAAATTTAAAAATATATTTTATTTATATATTTATGAAATTATATATAATTAATGGAAATTTGTATGTTTTTTATTTTATTTACTTTATTGTATTTTCAATTATTTTTTATTTATCTTAAATTATGACACTGTTAATAAACAAAAAATTGTATATAAATATGGTTATATTTATATTTTATATTTTTTCTGTGTATTATCAATAATCAATTTTATTTAATTCAATTTATAAAATTATATTTATTACTACCTATGTCCATCAAGTTTTTTCTCACATTTCCTTTTTAGTCTGTCCACCAAGTTTCTTCCCACTTTCTTTCTATTTTTGGCAACCCCTCTATTTTACTCACTCTTATTTAATGTGAGTCTCATTCTCCACTCACAATACCTTACACATCATCTAACTTTTGTGGGACCCATTCTCCACTAACTAAACTTTACTATCACTTTATCATTTACTCCCTCCGTCCCCTAATAAGTGTCCCACAATGGGAAAAAATTTATCCCCTAATAAGTGTCCCATTTCAATTTTCAAGAGTAAAATAGTATTAAAGTTCCTATTTTGCCCTTGTAATCATTTGAATATTTTTTGCTTTTTTATAGTTTCAATGTAATAATTAGGGGTAAATAGTGGAAATTATTAATTGTATTGGTATGTGGGTTTTTATATTTGGGGACACTTATTGGGGGACGAAGGGAGTACCAACTAAGTCAACACATTTTATTAAAATCCGTGCCGGTCAAAGTGCGAACATCTTTAATGGACGAAGGTAGTATTTTATATTTATATATTTTATAAATATATAAATATTAATTTGAGACTTTATTTTTCCACTCCCCCACTATCAAATTAATAGATCTTTAATTTATATATTAATTTTTATTATTTTTAATTAACTATAATAATAATAATTTACATTAAATACAAATAAATTAGTTTGTATTCTTTTTACTTAATTTGTGTTCTATAAGCTAACTTAGACATGCATATGTGTGCTTATACATATACATTTCACTTGTGAGGGGTGGGAGAAACTATTCATTTCCTCACTTCTCCACTTCTTAATTATCATTATCATTCATTTAATTAATTAATTAATTTTTATTATATGTTTATTTGTCTCACCTCGATTTTTAAGGAATTAGAGTTAGGTGAATTAAAACCGACACGCATGAGCCTACAATTAGCTGATCGTTCTGTTAGATATCCTAGGGGTATTATAGAGAACATTTTAGTGAGTGTTGGTGGTCTGATAGTACCTATGGATTTTGTTGTTTTAGAAGTAGGTGATGTGCATGAGAATGACCATGATCATACTTTGTTGCTAGGTAGACCTTTTATGGCAACAACTAACACTTTGATTGATGTTAAGAATGGTAATATTAAGATGTCGGTGTTAGGAGAGTCAGTTTCATTTTCTGTACATAAGCACAAGGCTATGACCTCTGTTAGTTCTATTGAGAACTGTTCATTCATTGATTCTATTGATACTGTTGCCAAGGTCTCTATTGTGCAGGATTCTAGCTTGGAAGAGAGCCTCAAATCAGAGGCCGAGGTCAAAACAATCACTAGCCCTCGGCTATCCCTTAGCAGTCGCTATCCGCTGCAAAACCACGCACATTCATCTTTTACCCCACGTCTCCCTCGTCCTCCACGCAAACCATCTCGCAAATTTCTTCTGAAACCTCCATCAAAATTTCCCATCTCCGCTTTTCATCCATTAAATTTTCCATCCACCATCTCTATTACCCCATTCCACAATCACTCATCTACACCTGTTGGAAACTCTTTTCACCACCGTCGCCGCCACTTTTTGGCGAAATTTCTAACGCACAACACTCGGCAATATTCACCATCCACGGCTCGTACTCTCTACCGCGACTTTGGAGAGTACAGCACTTTGAGTCAGTGGAGAATACAGCAGCAGGTTGTCGAGAACAACCGCCGAATTTCTGAGCTAGATGCTCAGTGGCCGAGCTGGGAGTTCTATGATGATCCGCATCCGCCGTCGCCGGATCAGCAGTGACTTGTCACTGCTTCTTAGTTCGTATTTCCTTTTATTTTCTTTTTCGTGTGTGTCCGGGTTGTTTTCATTTGGTTATTTCCTTTTGTTTTTGTTTTGTTTGTTTTTTGGTGTTTCTCTTGCAGGTCTTACTTTTGACGAGTGTTCGGTTTCCTATGTCTCTTTGTGGAGCAAGCATCACATCGCCGCATTCCCCCGAATCGGGTAGTTTCCTTCCTTCTCTTGTTCTTATTTTAGCAATGGGGACATTGCTAGGTTCTTTGTGAGGGGGAGGGGTGTGCATTATTTGTTTGCGGCGTTTGTGTTGATATCTTTGAGTGTCCGAAAGCATTGTTAGAGTTTGACATGATTTGGATTGATTTTGATGAGAAATATGTTTTGATTATGCTTGATGACATGAATGAACATTGTGAGTCGATGATAGGGTGATGAGCTTTGCATTTTGATCATATTTGCCGTGGGGTAATCGTGTTTGTGATGAATTGACGTAAAAACTTGCATATGTGTGATTTTGGCATAAGATTGCTTGTTGGCTAGACTTTTGTTTTAAAAATTGTGTTGATTGTGAGATTGAGTTGGGAGGCTTCTGCTCCTCTGGAAACCATGAGCATGGGAAACCACACGCGAACACTTTAGATAACCTCTAATTGTTCATATCTCGTGACTTTTGGCCATATAACCCGCTCTTTCCAAAATTTGGCTCGAATGGCCATTTAAAATGTTATTAAATCGCGTGTATTGCTTGAATAGGTGATAAAGAACTCTACCCCTCTTCCCTTGAGAAATCAATTGAAATCTTAAGTTTGGGAATGGGTATGGGAAACCACACTAGGGTACTCGGTTTTACCGAAGTTCACACCCAGTGACCAATGTTCTTAACATCACTAAAAATTCTTGCGATTTGATAATGGTTTGTGTTGATAATATCTTTAGATTAATCTATAGTCTAGCCTATAAGTGATTAAAAGCCGAATTTGCATGTTTGTTGAGTTGGATCGGATTGAAATTGCATATTCGAGAGCAACACGTAATGGTGATTGATGTATTGTCTTATAACCCCTATCGAATGCTTGTGATGATTGTGATTGTTATTGCATGATTGAAATTGTTTCTTATTTTGAAATCTCCGTATTGTGCTGAACTTAGACTTGCTTGAGGACAAGCAAGGTATTGTGTGTGGGGAGGTTGTTTTATACATTTTTGGTCTCTTATCTCTCGTGTTTTGGATTAGTATTTATCGATCAAGTTGATGCTTGGGTTCTTTTTATGTTACATTGTAGGTGAAGATCGATATAAAGGAGTTAACAAGGCTTGAAAAGAGAAACGAGATGAAAAGTTGAAGAAAAGGCGCGGAATGAGTCGCGCTTGGGGTCAGCGGTCGCTGGCCCCCCCCTCAGCGACCGCTGACCAAGACAGAGCTAGGGGCTAGCGGGCGCTAGCTCCCTAGCGAGCGCTGACCCTGCACGCTGGCCAAGACAGAACTTGGGGCTAGCGGTCGCTAGCCCCTAGCGACCGCTAGCTCCCTGATTATGACTAAGACAGAACAGTAGGGTAGCGCTCGCTACCCCCTAGCGAGCGCTACCCCTCTTCAGCCATTCCTCGTCCAGCGCTAGACCCTAGCGAGCGCTAGACCCCAGCGCTCGCTAGCCCGACGGGATTTTCTTCTCCTATTTAAACCTCCTCCGCGTGATTTTCAGGGGGACACTCTTCTACCAGTTTTACTTCACGTTTTTATTTTCTAGTCTAGGGTTTAGACCACGAGAGAAAACACTTAGTCTAGATTTTATTTCTCGTTCTTCTTTAATTCACTTGTGGATTCATTCGTGATTCAAACCCGGAGTATTTTAATGCAGTATTTTTCCGTTCAATCAGTGAGTTCTTTAATTGCTTTCTTTATCGCTTTATGATTTATTTCCTTTCTGCCTTATTATTGTTTAATTTTCAATTTAGTAATTTAAATCTTTCAATCATGTTATTCAATCAATTCAAGGCATGTTTAGATTCAGTCTCTTTAATTCTTCGTTCTTAGATTTAGAATTTAATTGCTTTCTTAATTCTTGCCTAGGTAATTCGTATTTTAAATTCTTTATTTTAATTCGCCTAGATAGAATCCAAACCCTTCTTTTTAATTGCTTTCTGTTCTGCATCATAAATAACGCCCTGCTTAGCCTTCCTTGAGAATACGACTTAGGATCAACTTACCTTTATACAACGAATTCGTACTCTTGCGAACTAGTTTATTTAATAAACTGTAAGTATATTGGCTGGAAAAATTCCTCGTGCCCAATACTGAATCCCTTTATCGGACAGTGGGTCTGGACTCAACAACGCCACGTACTACAGTTTACAAATAAGTTGGGAACACCTAGCAATGTCAAGTCTTGTATTAAGTTTAGATTGTGCGTTATTAGATGCTACGTTCAATAACAATTCTGCACCACAAATAACATAATAATATCTCTCCACGTTAGGTGAAATATTTGTTTTATTTAGATGTTATAAAATAAAAATAAGAGAAAAGAGTAAAAATAAAGAGAGAAAAAGATTAATAATAATTAAAATTATTAAAAACATCTTATTTCATCATATTCATATCAATACAAATATTTGAGTTATATATTCATGTGTTACCAGTCATTGCCTACTTGATTTCATCATAAAATTAATTTTTGGCATGTTTAAACTCTATGATGTTTTACCAGTTTGTAATATATAAAAAAGAAAATTCCCTCTCTATATATGATAAATGGGATTCTATATGCCATCCATCCCATACCGGTACTATAAAACTATTTATTCATTTATATAATAAGATCAACTACTCTTAATAATCGCCGAGCTTAGTAGTGTGAGCTTGTAACCTAAGTAGGGGCATTAAGGTGGTTGAATGTTGGGCCTAAGCGGTTGACTGGACTTTGTATGTTAATTCTAGTCTGCCCGTTCCAAACTGGGAGTTGGACCATGTGGTCTATACGAAGGTGTAGGCTTCTTGGCCCATAGAGTGAAGGGCACCGCGTCAGGCTGGCCTCACAGAGCAGCGTTAACCTCCCGTTCTCGGCAGTGGAAGGATTACAGGCCGGTGCGTACCTAGTACGTTCAAGTCAAATTGGTTGGCCCAATTAGACATTCATCTTTTTTAATTTTTTATTTTATTTAATATTTGTTTGATAAATTGATAATCTTCTATGTAAAATAAATTAGAATCATCTATGTCATATCAACACTTCCTATCTTTAAATCACTCCATTTTAAATTTGAATTTTTCTAATTTTTTTGAATTTTAAAATCTCAAATATAAATATTACTAACAAAACTTAATTTTAAACCATTAACAATACATATTATTGTCACGCCCGCCCTCCGCTACGGATAGCGAAGTCGGGGAAACCGTG
>JAPKLX010001234.1:0-24171 GCA_026898415.1 Leonotis leonurus | reverse complement strand
ATTTAATATAAAAAATTATAACACATTAGTAAATTGAAAATAATTATATGTATACATATTCTTATACATATAATATATTTTACTAAATTATAATGTTCCTAATTATAAAGTTGAATACTCTTTATAATATGTTTTAATATTATGCATGAAAGTTGAAACTCAATCCATTATAAATTGAGATCATGCATAGAAGCTCAATATAAAGTTTTTTTTAATGGATGTCTTAATATTTTTAGAGAAAATATTTAAAATTATTTTATTTTATTAAATAAAAAATAATAAAAAATAATATAATATAAAAATATGAATCGTTCATATTTATTTTTAGTTAACACGATGAGAGATATTTTAAGACAATCAACTCTTTGTGAGATAAATTATATGTAGATCAATATTAATTAAAAAATTGCTCAAACAACTAAAAATTATAACACTTATAAATATGACTATGTTAATTTTATTATATGATCAATTAATTATTATTAGTATTTAAACCAATTAAAATTTATAAAATTACAGAAGTAGAAGTGCTCATGATTGTAGTTTGGAACCTAACTCCTTCGAATATTCAAAATCAGAACCAAATCGTTTTTAAGATAGTTCAGGATTTGAAATCGAACCATATAGAACGGCTAGAATTATATTTATGAACTATCCAAAAAATCAATACTAATATATATGAAAATTTAAAAATTCTTATTATTATGATTACGTAATAATTTATATTATCATTTAACTTTTCAAAATTTTAATGTCGTTTTATTTGTTAATTTTAAAATTAGAATGACTATAAAGTAAAATTTAAATATTATTATATTATTATATAAAATCATAAAGTTTTATTAATTTCTAAATTTCAAAATTAAATTTTGATTTTTAATTTATTTTATTATTAATATATTCATAAGTTTTAATGTGTTATTGTGAATTATATAAAAATACATTTTAAAAATAAGAAATAAATTGAATTGGATAAAATAAATTGAAGTTACTAGTTTGGATCGCTGATCATGATTTCAAAATTTTGAAATTATAACTGAACCGTCCTCTACACAATCATGATTTGAAATCGAACCATCGTTTATGATTAATGTTCTAAAACCACCGATTATTATCTGATTACATCATTTTCGATTATTTTAAATATCTCTATGCATAAATTATTGATGAATAACATATTCCCGTACATAGCACGGATGCACAAACTAGTTTCTATTAAAAATCTGACTTTTGTTGACTGCATATGAAATGTGAAAAATGCTTTCTTGCATAGGACTTGCACGAAAGGGAGTGTACATGCAGTACATGGAGATACCGCGCGACTGAATTAAGGGGAGTCTTCACGAATTGAAATCATATATGAATTGTTCTTTATGTTTTCAATTTGAAACCAAATTATGAAAGAGGATTATGGTTGTTATAATTTAGGGTTATCAATTTTTGATACGACACGATAACCCGACACAAACACGCACGAAATTAATGGGTTAGTGTCAAGTCTTATCGGATTCGGGTCGTTATCAGGTCGACCCGATAAGAACACGAAATTACCAGGTCGGGTTTGGGTTGAGTTCGGGTTACCTGATAACAACAATTATAATATATTAATAATTTAGATTTTTAAGAAAATATAATTTTTAAAATATTTTTTCAAAATAATTTTAATTTTTCTTTAAATATGAAAATAATTATATTTTATAAATTCAAAATTTATGCATTATCATTATTTTTTATTTTAATTTTATAAATTTTATGTCGTTTTTGCATATAAATTTAAAATTTTAACGTGTCGATAATGAGTCGTGTCAACACGAAAGTTATCGTGTTCGTGTAGTGTTCGGGTTTGAGCTTAACAGGTCGGGTTCGTGTTCGAATTAAACATAACCTTAACAAGTCGGATTCGAGTTTGACCTTAACAAGTCGATTGTTATTAGGTCGACCCGATAACAACTCGATCCGCACAATTTGACAGCCCTACTTAAATACCTCATGTGATTAGTGAGACATGTTAATCAAGAAGGTATCTTTTAGATTCAAATTTATCTCCGAATATTCAGTTATGCTGACATCAGTGATGACATTTTCATTATGGGATTTGATCGATTACTCCATTACTCTTTTAAGTGCCTCATTTTTAATTCATATTAAAAAATATTATTTCTGTGTCCCTATTTCTAATTTGATTTGATTAAAATTGTGTATATCTTTTAACCAAATCAAGTTAAAAATATCGAGACAAAACTTATTTTGTTTTGCTTTTAATTATAATTCTACACATCACTTCTCACAAACATTAAATAAAATAATTTTAATTAATAAAGCACTTAATATTATTCAGATTAAGAAAGGAACTATAATTTGGAACAGAAAAGAAAAATTGAAGTATTTCAATAAGATGAGAAAAAGTAATCTTCAAAGCCGCCTTGCCAATTGCCATATAAGGTCATAGAACAATCTTATGTCACCAAATCTAAAATAGAAATAATATTACGTAGATTCTAAGTGGAGTACTAATTTTTATCATTAAAAAATAAATAAAAGTCCATAAAAATAATGGCGCTTTATTTATATTTTGCCGCCTTGTTTGGTGGGAAAGGAAATGTCATAATCCATTCATATATCTCTCTCTTCCCATCTCTACTTCTATCCTACTGAACGCAATTCCGCAGTTCAAGGATCTCTCTCCCTCTCTCCTTTCCTCTCAACTAACTTCCGCTTCTGGCAACGGTCTACGCATTGACAAACCACCCAAAATATGGGATCTACAATTGCAAGAACCCACGTTTCTTCATCCCCTCCATTATTGTTCACAAACGCAGTAAATTTCATGGAGACAAGCCCTTCCCACATCCACCTCAATCCCAGAAAGCCCCCTAATTCGAAAGGTGCAACCTTGTGCGCCAAGGTACAACCCCCAAGGAGCGTGTCGGAGAAGGTGCAGAGGCTGGGGTTCGAATTTCGGTCGTTGCCGGAGCCGATCGAGAGAGTGAAGAGATTGCTGCAGTACGCCGCGATTCTTCCCCCATTCGAGGAATCTGGGAGGATTCAAGAGAATCGAGTGGTGGGGTGCACGACGCAGGTGTGGCTGGAGGCGGCCATGGATGGGGATGGGGTGATGAGGTTCAGAGTGGACAGCGATTCGGAGATCACGAAAGGGTTCTGCTCGTGCTTGATTTGGGTGCTCGACGGCGCGGCGGCGGAGGAGGTGCTCAGCGTGAAGAGCGATGATTTGGTGGCGATGAATGTGGGGCTGCCAAGTAGGGGGAATTCGAGGGTCAATGCGTGGAATAATGTGTTGATTAGTATGCAGAGGAGGACCAAGGTTTTGGTGGAGGAAAGGGAATTCCAACAACTTTCTTCCTTCATTTCTCTCAATGGGAATACTAATCAGGTAAAATTTCAATGTCTTTGTTTCTTGATTTGGATGGTTGTTGCTTTGATTTTTGGTGATATCGAACGTCGTGTCTGTAATGGATATTGTTTCAGTCATATATGGGTGTGTACAGTGTGTTTGAGAGATTGGTAAAGACACAGAGAGAGAGTATTTGATGCAATAATTTAGGAGGAGTTGTAGTATCTTAGAACAACTTGTTAGATGATGATGATGGCGAGTTAGAATAGAAAGATTTGCATCATTTTCAAAATATATTAATCAATAGACTTTGGGTCCCATATCCAACTTTCTTTATACTTTCTGCCTCAATATTCAAGAATCATACACTAGAGCTAGCAATTACAAAACAAGCCTCTTTTCTGCAGATCCTACTTCTCCATTAGCTGCATTAAGTCGAGTGAAGTTTGGAGATTTTTATCTGATCATAGAGCTATAAACACCTTGGAATTCTGCAGGTGCCCGTTTGAGCAGCAGTCCACGAGTTAAGCTAGGTAGTCGCCTCGTTGGAGCAGACTTCTTCCCGTGGATAGGCTAGTTCGATATGTTTCCACAGCTGATTCAGTATTGAAGCAATTGTGTACAGTTAGTACTCAGTCATATATCTTAAGGGGCCGGGAGTCTCGTTGTGCATTATATAGTATAGTTGGAAGCAGAAGTTGTTTGGTGAAGGATTTGAAGCAAGATAGATGTGGTGATTATATGATGAGTATTGAGGAAATGAGTGAATTAAGGAGACAAGATATGAAGGGAAATTGTTATACTGCTTAGAAACCATATATTAGTGGGGCTTATGTTATGTGTTCAAGTAGGTTGTTTCTTGATCATGATGAATGAAAACATGAATCTTGCTAGATTCATCCACTCTCGTTAACTTGTTTCTCATATTTAATTTGTTGCTTCGGTCTCGAGTTTGAGTCTTCTAACGTGGTCATCGAAAGATACGATAGTTGTAATTGCTTGTATCCTTCGATACTAATCAAGGAAGTCTTGGCAGCTCATAACATGTTTGTTGCACGTACGCTATGATTTTTGAGTGGTTCGACCTAATTAATTAAAAGACGTGATGGTATCCAAACTCTAGTTTAATTGCACACATGTATCATTAGTGTACCTAATTGCACACGTAAGAGAAAAGCAAAGTGTTGAAATTAATTAAAGTAAATATTTATATCATAAGCTAGTAGCTAGATATAGGAAAAATACTTGCAATCACCTCTCAAATTTTTGTAGTAAGCTGTGAAAAAAGGCACCCACAAAATTTGTGTAGGTAAGAAAGTGACAGTGCATACGCTTAGCCTTTGAAACAGTGCAACACCAACATTTTTTTAATCGATATAAGTCATCTATATATTATACTTCTATAAATCGATTGCTTCCTAAGCAACACCTTCGAATAGAAATGAGTATTTATTTATAACTCCATGTATTTGTTTTTGTTTCCTGTTCTTATTTTTTTAATGTAAAAGGTGTTATTGGTTTTCCAGCATATTGAGGCATCTTTCCAAGTCTTTTTTTTTTTTTTTTTTGTTTCTGCAAAAGTTGAAAATATAAGGAAACTCTGTCACAATTTTATAAATTTTCTGATTGTGACGATAGAAAGATAAAATACTAACAATTAGAAATCCAACATCACACTATTTTAAAGTTTATATGATGTTGAAATCTCTAGTCTTCATTAATAATTTTATGATCCATGAGTAGTAAGGTTATCATGTAAACAAATAATTACTGATGTTCTAATTTGGGTTAACAAAATTGTTATATATATGCTATTGTTACATGCGTCAAACCTAATTAGTTTTTTTTTTTTGTCTTTCGCATTTGCCTTCAATTTTTCAATTAAAAAAGACGCGTTTTATTTTGAGAATGAAAGTAATATTTTAAAATATTATATATATGTGGATATTATTTATTTATTTTATTTTATAGTATAAATATTTAAGAATCCTATCTTCTAACATGACAGACATAAAGTATCATGAGAACCATTTTTTTATGAGACAAATTTTCTTCCTTCTTCATTTTCTCTTCTCTTTATTACATGTTGTTGTTACAAGCAAAGGAAATGATGTTAAGAGCATCCGCAGTGGCGGGCAGATATGGGGTTCGCAAAATGGGTTTCGGTGGCATTTCTGTAATTAAATAGAACTTTTTAAGTTTGGGGTTTGGGAGATTGTGGGTATGTTGCAGTGGGGGGTTCACACTTTGGGGTTTGGGAAACTCTACTAATCATTATAGAATGATTGAATTTGTGAAAATGATATTAATTTAATTTGTTAAATTAAATTTATAATATAAAATAAATATTTACATTTTTGAAAAATGAAAAATATAAATATTTATTTAATTAAATTAAATAAATAACATTAAAAGTAAAATAACAAATTTTAAAAATTAAAATTTCATTACTTAAATTTGAAATACAATACATAATTTAAACCCTAATTTAGAAATTGCAAATTACAATACATAAATTTGAAATACATTACATAATTTAAACCCTAATTTAGAAATTGAAAATTACAATACATAATTTAAATCCTAAACTTATAAATCAAAATCAAACCTACTTTTAATTTGTGCACACATCTTGTTGTGCATCTCGAGTTGCTCGGGAGTCATCCTCGACGTATCCTTCATCAAGATCTTCCAATAAGAAAGTTTTGTTGTTTCGTACGTGAAGTCGGCGATTGCATTGGAGCTTAATTTCAAAGCATCCAACGCTTCGGAGGCACCTTCGTGGACGGGGGTGGAGTTGGAGGCGGAGGCGGAGGCCTTACCTTTGGCTTTTCTCTTGGCCGCCTTCGTCCCCATCGGACGTTCCTCGGGTTCAGGTTGGGCTTCACCACCTTGAGTGGAGTCGCTCGTGAAACCTTCTCCCATATTGTTTTTCCCCCGTTTGTTGGAGGAGTTGTCGGGAAGAACTCGTTGGAACTTTTGCGTGTTCCGCAAAATCTCCCAACAATGCCGATATTTGAATTCGGCGTTCTTCATTTGCTTGTACTCCGCCAACACTTTTTGATAGACGTCGAAGTCGGAGTTGCCGCTCGCCCATCGATCGGAGCACCGGTTGTAAATCGCACAAAACTCCCGTGTCGAAGCTTGGATACGTTGCCAATGACACTTCAATTGTCGGAGGTTGCGAGGCCTCGCCGAGTTTTGGCGGTTGAAGGAGTCGGTGATGCGCTTCCAATAGGCCTCGCCTTTTTGGTTGTTGCCGACAATAGGGTCTTGGCTTGTGTCGAGCCAAGTGCGACAAAGTATGATGTCGTCGGTCTCGGTGTAGGCTTGCTCATTCTTGGGACGACCCGAAGTCTTGCTTCGGGAGTGAGCAAGAGGGACGTCCGAACCCTCCTCCAAGGAATCGTTCAAGTTGATTTCACCGGCTTCATCGGATTGTTGTCGGCCGGTTGAGGTGGTTGAAAATGTAGGACTCGGTTGTGAACCGAATGGGGAGTTGAATGGAGGAAGTTGAAACCCGGGATAATTTTGGCCGGGATAAGTTTGACCGGGATAAGAATTAGTAGAAAAAAGAAGAGGGTTGAATTGTGAAAGTGAGAAATTAATTTGGGATTGAGGGGAGTGAATGTAGGGCGAGGGAATGTAGGGTGAATTTTGGGATGAATAATTGCCGGACGAATTGTTGTCCGAGCTTTGATTGTCGGAGCTTGCACCTTGGCTCCCACTTCGGAACAAGAACGGATTGAATTCGTCATCCATAATATTTTTTGGTAAGTGTATGAAATGAGTAGTGAGTAGATATGTTTGAAAGATTGGAGGATAAATGAGATGTGTGAAAATGTGGGAATGGAATGTGGTATTTATAGATGAATTTATAAAATAAAAAAATAAAAAAAACGAAAAAAAAAAATTGAAAATGGGTGGGGCGCGCGCCCGGGACACCTGCAGCGGTGAACCCGCGCGGGGCGCGCGCCCGCGCGCCCGATATTGCAGTTGCCAACCCCGGCGCGCGCCCGAGGCACCCGCAGTGGGGGTTTCGCTCAGGGGCGCGCGCCTCCCCCTCCCCCCAATGCTGCCCGAGTATCGCGCGCCCATGCGCTGCGGATGCTCTAAGTAACACGTATGTGTAATATGAACACGTGAAGTGGTTAGTGATTAAAGTATATATAATTTTAAGAGTTAATTATATAAACTAGCCAAAGAAGATAGTAAAAGACAAATAATAGCCACAAACATAACACTATTTAAATTCTAGCCATTTTGAATGTGAATTATCATAAATACCCTTCTACTTAAATTTAATTGTATGAATGGTACGACTGGTATGAAAGGTATGAATAATATTCATTCATACGATTCATACGTACATACAGTTTAATAAAATTAAGTATCACGTATGAATCGTACGATTCGATACAATTCATACGATTAATACGTACATACAGTTTAATAAAATTAAGTATCACGTATGAATGGTACGATTCGATACAATTCATACTCAAAAATGTAAAATATAATTACAAAGGTATTTTAGTACAAGAAATTTATAAATGGCTAGAATTTAACTATCATTATGTTGGTGGTTATTATTTGTCTTTTACAATCTTTTTTGGCTATTTTATATTATCACTCTAACTAGTTTGTGTACCCGTGCGATGTACGACAAAAGTTAAAAGTAATTGAAATAATTGTAATTATATTATAATTATAATTTATCATAAAATTATAAAATAGCAATACATACAAAGATTTACAATAAAGTTGTTAAACTAATAAAATATTCCACATGTAATCGTCTATACAAATTCAAGTTAAAAAAGAGTAATTTTTTTTCTTCTTATTTTTAATGGAACACTATTGTTACAACTAAATACAAACAATTTATTATGCATTAAGTATAAACATGTAAAAAATAATATAAATAATTTATCATTACAAAAAAGTTTATTTTAGCAACGAAATTTTTCCGTTACTAAACCAAGAAATTCCGTTACTAAAAATTTTAATAACGGATTTGTAATGGATTTATCCGTAGTAATATCGATGGTTGCTAAAAAAATTAACAACGGAATATATTCCGTTACTATATATAACAACGGAATTGTAACGAAATTTCCGTTTTTATAATGTTTTATTCAATTTTAGTAACGAAATTGTAATGGAAAATTCCGTTACTAAGTTTTTAATAACGGATAATTCCGTCATTAATTCCGTTACTAAAATTTTACAACAATTCCATAACAATTCCGTTGTTAATCCGTTAAAATTTAGAAACGGAAAAATTTTCCGTCTCTATTCTGTTGCTATATAATGCATTTTTTGTAGTGTATTAGGTTTCATGTTAATTAATTAATGATATATAATATAACATCAAGTTGATAGATTAATTCAAAAATAGATGGTTAACATATTTTCTCATTTTTTATATAATATTTTTTTTATATGAGTAAAAATATATGAGTTACGTTACGATATGTTTGATTTTTAAGATATAATACATAAAATTGATAACATATTTTATTTCTAAATTTCTTATTTTCTATTCACAATTAATTATTTATTATCAATTTTAGTAATGTTACCATTTTTTATTATTCAAATGAGTGATAAATTTAAAAGTATCTATGTACGTACAAAGGAGAGTTATATGACGTATAAGCTATTCTATAGTCAAAACAAAAAAAATTCAAATTTATGGAAATAAAAGATTAAGATTAACGACGGTTTCACAATTCGACAATCAAGCATTTTTTTTTTCTTAAATCAATTTATATATCTTTGGTCTTCACAAAAATATATAAATAAAATTAAATTACAAAAAAGTACAATCATTTATACAACATTGAAGACTAAATATTTAGTGAAAGCATGTAACCAATAATTTTGGTAAAAAATATTTCTCAATTGGTCACGCTAACAGTGTTAATATTTTCTTATTGGACAATCTCATTAAAAGTGATTACTTTCTCAAAAAGAAAAAAAGTCTTTAAAATATTAAGTGGCTTTAGGTGACAAAAATATTACAAATATTATTTGAACCTCTCTCTATATATAGATGGTTTATATAATATGAATTATTAATAGTTATTCTTTTATATTTAATACTCCCTCTGTCCACTTCATTAGTTCTAGTTTATATTTAATTGGGTGTATTAAAATAATTAAATGAGACTAATGAAATGTGACGGAGGGAGTATATTTATTTAAAATAAGTTTTAAATAATTATTTTTCTAGATAATTTCATCACTTATTGTCATGATTTTGTAATATTGTTTATATTATAACATATATTTTTTTTTCAATTTTAAGATGTATATTGGATATATTTCTACATACAAAATAGATTAAATTTTAGAATTAATATAATTATAATAAAATATGGGTAATTACTTTTATGACTTTCATTTGTCAAGTAATTTGGAAGTTTAATCATTATTTATTAGTAACTAAAATCATTTAATCTACACTTATATAATAGGTTATTAATTTGAACATAATTACATAATTGCCATTGAAATTGATGTTCAATTGAAAATCTTGTTTTAATATATATATAGATTTTAATATAATTGTTAAATGTTGAAAATAATATTGTTAGTGAAATAAAATATGTAACACAGTGTGACACGTTAACTTACCTCGTTTGATACTCAATAATACTAAATCCTTGTTTCAGATGTAAGAAAATTAACAATCCATTGTTAATAATTAAGGAGTGATTTTGAACAACGAATACACACTTTGTATGGATATCTTTTTCTTTTTTAGGGTGTTTGCAAGAAATTATATGTCTTAAAATCTTAGTTTCTTTCTTTCTTTCTTTTTTCTGGATGATGTCAACTTTTATGAACGGGAATTTCCCTTTAACATTTTTATTGTTAATGAGATAAAAACCTCATTTTATTTATTAATTTGAATAAATATATATATATATATATATATTAAAAGTGAAAAAATAATGATAAATTATGTAATGAGTTAATTTTAGTATTAATGGAATAAGGATACACATAAATGTAATAATTAAATATGTATGGCGAATCAATGAAATTAATTAAATTTGTTAGTAGAAATTAAGTGAATTTTTCGAATCAATTTAAAAAAAATGGATTATATATATATATATATATATATATATTAATAGAACCAAAAATAAAAAGAGTTTGATCATTTTAAAAATTTGTGATATTTAGTGAAAGAGCAGCATTCATCTGTCCGCGACGTCACTTAATGTGCCAACAACCAATATGAATTGTTATGGCAATGGCATATCAGTATACACTTATTACAATTTTTATTTTTTTTGTTATATTTTATATTTTATAATATTAAATTATATAGTAATTAATAAATTATAATTTGTTATTAAAAATTTAATATGTATACATTATTCAAGGGGTGGAAAATTAAAACACCCACTTTGACAAATTCAATGTAGAAAATACCCAATTACTCAAAGCACATGTAGAAAATATCCATTTTTGCCTCAAAAATTGAACCCACCTGAAAAGTGAGTGAGATTCTCTGAAAAAGTCAAAAATATTTCTGAAAAAGTTAAAGTTAGGTAAGCAAATTGATACTTTTAATAAAATTAATACTATATTTTTGATTCAAAAATACTCCAATAATGGTGCATAGACCGTTCAATATTAAGGAAATATTCAATATTTTTGGTCCATAGACCGTCCAACCCACAGACCTCCCCCCTCCCTTATTGTATTTTTTTTGAACCTCTCATCCTCCCCCAACTCCTTGGACCGTCCATCCCTTGCCTCCTTTGACATCTCGCCTTGCCACCACTCTCCGCCACCGTTGCCCTCCTTCTTCAAGGTTCGAAGTGTTGCCGGAGATTGTCGGGGATTGCCTCTTGGACCGCTGCCCTCGTTGGAGAAGATTGTTGGACCGCCGGAGCTGTAGGACAAGCCTGAACCATGGGAGACAGTCAAGAAGATATCCCACAGCACATTCAGGTTCAAAAGCATGCCCTTAACCCATTTATGCGTGGACCGCTGGTCTTACATGGATGGACCGCCCGTGCCTAGGGCGAGCGGTCCATCCATGTATTTTGAGAAATTACCAGCGGTCCATCCAGTTTCTGTTTATATGTATTTTTCTGACTTTTTTGGTGCTATAAAATATAATTTTACGTGCTTGTTTGTTGATGTTTGGTAATTTAAGTTTATATTATGTTTTATTGAATTGAATTGTTCTAATTATGCATGTTTAGGACTTGAATATATGATATTTGAATTTAGAAAAATATGTAGATTGCACGTATGTATGGACCGCTGGTAATATACGTGTGGACCGCTCGGGCCTGATGGAACCACCCAGCGGTCCATTAGGGTTTTACCAGCGGTCCATGCTGTTTTCCAGTGATATAATTATTGTTGTTTGATTTATGTGAAAATTAGGTACATTATGCGTCTGATTTGGTGATTTACGTAATTAATTGTGAGAATTATTATGGTACAATTAAATTATTAGAATTTTGATTAATATGATGTAATTTTAATGTAATTTGATGTTATATGAACTGATTGAAATTATATTTATTGACTGAATGATGAAGGAGTCGGCCCAGCCTTGGTATCGCAGACCTAACTCGATTAATCGGAAGTGTAAAGCCAATACATACTATAAGATAGGTATTATTGAAGAAATTAGGTCTAGACTCTTGCAAATAGGTGGGTACGAACTTGTCCAAAAATTCCAACGTGGGCCATTTGGTCATTTTTTTAGTTGGACTCCGGGTAACCTATCATGTCCAGCTTTGCACAGTATAGTGTGTAGGGCAATCCACACTAGGGGTGAGATTTGGTTCATATATGCGGGGACGATGTCGAGTACACGTTGGAGGATCATGCCTTGATCACTGGATTGAGATTTGGTCATTCAAATTTCAACACTACTTACCCGCACGATCCGACTAGATCGTCCTTTTTTATCTCCGCCTGCAATGGCATTCAAATGAACGGTGCTGATCTCCTAGCCCGTTTTTTAAATTCCCGAAACAACATTGATGATGATGATGGAGAGATCCATCTCCGCATTGCCCTTGTCCTCATGGCCTACGTCTTTGTATTTGGCCATGATTCGCAAAAAATCGTATTCCCGTGGCTCTGGTCGTTGGTTGAGGACCTAGACACCTTCTACAATTTTCCTTGGGGTGCTTACTCTTATAAAATTCTTAGGAATTATATTAGGAAAATTCCCGACAATCCAAAATATCATTTCTATGGCCCGGCTTGGGCACTTATGGTGTGGGGGTTAGAGGTCATCCCGGGATTTGAAGCGTTTGCTGGTAGGCAACGGGACATCCCTTCAGCATATCCCCGGTGTGTGAGATGGAACTTCCGGAAGAATCTCAATGGGACAGTGGAGCAGATGTATGAGTGTTTTGACACTGAGGTAAGTTTTATGTTCATTTATAATCCTTATTTAATTATTTGTTAAGTTTTTGATAAGATTGTATTAATATTTACCCTAAAATTTGTAGGGTTACAATATTTCGAATCTGGTGCCTGACGAGGAGGAAGAGAGACGTCCATATTACCTCTCCACAGAGTGTGAGAATCCCCTGGATGTGGAGTACATGCCACTGAGCAATCCGATTACTCGGGGGGGCATGACAGCCGAGCAGCGTGTGCCGAGGCAGAGAGTGCCACCTGTCGTAGTTCAGCCTATTAGAAGTCGGCGGGCTACGAGGAACGTGGAGCCCGCACATGTAGACGAGTCAGATCATGAGGGGTCATCTTATCACGGCGCTCATCCTGAGCCAGAGCGTCCTCCACCCGAGCCAGAGCATCATCAAGAGGAGACAGAGCGTCATCGGCGACGTAGGAGGGATATGGGAAAGCGTGCTAGGGTACCAATGCCTGAGTCCTCCTCTAGCAGCAGCGGTGGCAGGACAGAGCGTGTCATGAGTGCCTTTGAGGCACGCATGATAGAGAGGCAGCAGCAGGCGGAGGCACGTTTGCTAGAGAGGCAGACGCAGGCTGAGGCACGTATGCTGGAGAGGCATGAGCAGATGAGGGCTCATATCATTGAGACGAACGACAATCTGAAGGGTACCATCAAGAGATGGATGGGAGAGCTATTATCAGCCATCCGTTGTGGCCCGAGCCGACATAGTCAGCCGATCATTCATACCCGTGGGCAGGCCCCCCTATGCCTCAGTCAGCTCGGCCTTCCACTCAGTCAGCTCGGCCTTCTGATTTTCAGACCTCGAGCCCTCCACCAGGCGCAGTACCTGATTTTAGGCCTTCTAGCAGTGGTCCTCGCTACTCCGTGTCTGACATGCCCCGTTTTCAGGCGTCATTTGTCACCACACGTCACTCTTCAGCTGATACTTCATCTGTAAGTTATTTTGTCATTTAATAATTACAAGCTTATTGTTTTAAAATAAAACTAATACTTATGTCATTTTTTTTGGTAGATGCCATGGCCACCACTTGACCCGCAACCAGGCCATGTGTCACAGGATGAGCCTGAATCGGAGGAGTTTGATGCTCCGTTTAGTCCAGAGCCACGAGATGCATATGTACCGAGGGATGCACCAATTACCATCGGGGAAGAAATGTTGAAGAGGTACAATGCATTTATGAAGAAACCATCAGGCGACTATACTACAGTTTCTGAGACCGGTTTCCAACTCAGAGTTAATGACTTCAGGCAGATGCTTGATATGGACCGGGATTATTTCACTGAGGTAATTGATTTAAATATCAAATATTATTTTAGTACAAATTTATTTAATGTTGCTAAATTAAGATTGTTTTTTGCAGACCATAGACTTGTACATGATGAGTCTACAGTCCAGGCTGATGAATAAGGATAACGTTCTCCCTTCGCACACTGGAGGACGCACTGTTATCTGCAGATGTGATTTCTTTGTAAGTATTTATAGTCTTTTTATTTATTATGCATGAATATTTTATGTACATGTGAAATAAGTATAATTGTATTTTCAATCATGTGTTTAAGCATCGGCTCGAGGCGGATTGGAATGCGGGTATGGCGAGTGCCGAGGCACTGCAGTTGCCAGGATTGGAGGCGAGAGTGGCGTACATGCAACAGAACTATAGGCCTCACGACTCTTTGCGTGACATTATTCACGCATGTGGAATGAGCTCGACAATCTTACCTTGGTTTAAGGCTACAACGGTATGTTTTTTATGTGAATTATATTTAATTACATTGAATTATGTGCATTACGTTGAATTACGTGCATTATGTGCATTATGTTGAATTATGTGCATTATATTGAATTATGTGCATTATATTTAAATTATATTGAATTATATGCAATAATGTGCACTTAGGTGAATTATATTGAATTATATGTTGCACTTGTAGGTTATATTTCCCTGTCTCGTCAACCAGCATTACGTGGTCCTTGTTTGTGATATGTACAATCGGCATATGTCTTTGTTTGACTCATTATGGTACAAATTGGACAAGGAGGGGAAGAGAATGAGAATGACATCATTGGCACCTTTATACTTTCTTTTACCCTTAGTGTTGGCACACTCGTTCTATTATACACATCAGGAGATAGGTGCCTCTGATACTGGTGGACCATTTACGTGGAAGTATCCTCCGGCTCCAGATCAATTCAAGCAAAAGGACAGTCATAGTTGTGGACCTTTTGTATGCATGACCGTTGAGCGATATATCAGTGGCAGTCCATCTGTGAATTGGGGAAACAAACATGTGAAGACGTATCGCAAAATAGTGGCCCAACGAATTTTCTCTCTTTGTAACTAATTTTATTCCTAAATTCCATTGTCTTGTTTCGTATTTGCGCATTATATCTTTGATATATATTGTGCTGCTTTGCATATTTTTATAAGTTTGACAAACATAAATTGGGACATGAATTTTTATTAGCACACTAAAAATTTAAAACATAAAAAACATAAACATCTACACTTATATATTTATACAACTTATTAGTTGATTGTCAATTATTTATAATGTTTTCTCACCTATTAGACAACTAAAATTACTAATACTTGTTATTAAAATGATATTTGTTATTAAATTGACATTTGTTATAAGTAATTAAAACACAAATCACCAATAACAAAACTTTCTTCACTTAGCTTAATTAAAACATGCCTTAAAAAAAATGGGGCTGCTGGGTTTCAAACCCGCGACCATGGTCGTGGGGGTACTCATATGCGCGCCCATTACCATCAGGCTGTCTCTATTAGTCGTTAAATTTACGTCTACAAATAATTATAAGCTTACTGATTGCAAAACTCACTTAAACGAAAATGGGGCTGCTGGGTTTCAAACCCGCGCCCATGGCCGAGGGGGTACTCATATGCGCGCCCATTACCATCGGGCTGTCTTTATTAGTTGTTAAATTTACGTTTACAAATTAATATAAGGTTATAAGTTATTTGCATTAAGTGAAAAAATTAAACTAATCATAAAATCACACAACAAAACAGTCATCATTATATCAACTAAGTCTTCACAACAAATTACATAACAAATTATTCTGCAAAACATAAAATAAGTCTTTCATTACAAATCATCATCGAATTGAGGACAATTGGGACCCGTATGTCCTGTCATATCGCAATGAGGACATCGTCGGCTTCCTCTCCTACGTCTCCCAGACGTTTCCCCCCCTGATCTACGTCTACTCATCCTCGGTCTACCCGGCATTCTTATTGCTTTGTTTGGCAAAACCTCAATGCTTGAAATATTGTCCGGCAAATTCCAGTTTTGTTTGGGAGGAACACGAGAAATGACACCTTTATACGTATCTACAACCGATGTCGTTTTGTAGTAGTGTGCAACAAAATCAATTGCACTTCTTCCAGATTTCCTGCACATGCAATACTATTATAATACAATCTCAAAGACATAATCAAAACTCATTCTCACAAACATAATGCAGAAGTACATACGTAATTGCCGCGATAGCATGAGAACACGGGATCCCGTCGTACTGAAATTCCATGCATTCACATGTCCACGCTCCAAGGTCTACCAAAAATGATCGATTGTTGGTTTCAATTCGGTATCGATCAGCACTTACTGCAGCTGATCTGTATGTGTGAGATCTCTCGATTTGGACCATCATTTTACGTCTGACCTCTTCTGGAAGTGGATGTCTTTCCCTGTTGGCAGCCATAAGTCGTTTGCTAAACCAATCTTCACAAATCAGTCTCACTGCCTCTAGACATGCACAAATAGGTAGACGACGAGCCCATAAGAGTGTCCGATTAAAGCTCTCAGCTGTATTCGACGTTAAGAAGCTATACCTTCGAACATGACACATCGACCGAGCCCACTTAGCAGGCCCAATGTTCATCAAGTGATCATAGGCCTGAGCCTTGCCTACTTGAATCATGTTCATTCTTTTCTGAAATTCTGCCTGCTTATATGTGTACGCAGCCTTCTGAAACAACCCCATCGTGGTTTTACCGAATCTCTTCAAATTGTTACTCAGATGGTAGTAACAAAGGCCATGAGTTGCTTCCGGAAATACAACACTCACTGCATGCTCAATTGACAGATGTTGATAAAAAACAATCAATGTTTGAGCCGTGCTCCCATATGCTCTTCTTAGTCGTGTCATGAACTATACCCAAGACTCATGATTCTCAATTGGGCCGATTCCATACGCCAACGGATACACCTGCTCATTTGCATCCTTTGTAACTGCAACAAACATTATGCCATTATTCTTTCCCTTCAAGTGAGTGCCGTCGACTACTATTACCGGCCTCATGCACAAGGCAAATGCTGATCTACAAGCACCAAGGGCCACAAATACATGACGGAACCTGTTGTCCGCACCAATGTCGATTTCTGCGATCGTGCCAGGATTTGTCACCTCTAACATATGCAAATAACTAGGCAGTAGTTGGTATGATTCATGATATTTACCATATATCATCTCAACAGCATGGTTTCTACCTCTTAGCGCCACGTCGTAGGACACTTGCATACCAAACATAGTCATTAACTCGTTCTGAATAACTTTGGGCTTTATTATTTCATTTGTGTTTCTCATTTTCTTTGCGAAATACGCCCCGATCACCTTTGAGTGGACATTCCTCGGTCCGATGTTTGTGATACCATCCCCGCACGTGTGCTCTCCACAGAACTTTATTACAAGCCACAGCCCTCCATGAGACATAGCACGCAGCTTGAATGAGCAATTGCTGCTTAACTTGCATTTCCAATACACTCGAGTTGTGTCTGATCTGGTCACTCGATATTCTGCTTTATGTTCAAGATTCCACAAACCACCTATAAGACTAAGCTGCTCCTTGTCATCAAAAATAGAGCCCACGGCCAACTCTTCTAGTATCGTATTTTCTTCACAAAAAACATCTGAAGCTGTAGCATCAGGAGGTACCATTGGAATTAACCAATTGGTTAAGTATGCTTCTGGGACCTGTATGTCATCATTATCACCCGCACTAGGATACATAAGTTCTAGTAAATGACGCATACCTCCTTCCTCGTGGATCCATGCCGCAAATTCAGCAAAAATAGATCTGTTAAAAGTCAATTCAGCTTCTTCCTCGGATTCAGAGCTCTCGGATGATGGAACGTAATCATCGTCGTCATCATCCTCTTCATCAACATAAAAATCAGCATTATTTTGTCCATGTCCTTGTTCCTCTTCCTCTTCATGTCCCGGACCCTGATACTGCTCTTCACCACCCTGGTACTGATACTCGCCCTGATACTGATCATCACCCTGATACTGATAATCGCCCTGATATTGATCTTCACCCTGACCCTGTCCCTGTCCCTGTCCATATCCATATGCCTCATTCAAGTCTGGAATTTCATTGGCTCTGCTCGTCGAACCCAGGTTCGTGTCTGCAGGGTATAACTCATCGAACCAATCTGACGAAGCTGCAAACCTTCTAATATTTTCTAGTTCATCATTCATGTTTGAGCTCTGCGATGGTCCACCCATATCGAACGAAGATTGGTTGATGTAACTAACATATACTGTGGGACTTGCGACGCTCATGCATAAACCAACCAATTCTGCATCATTTGTCATACGATATTTTATCATTCACCCACTTCGAGATGCCGACAAGTAAAACATTTCGTAGTCTGTCCCCGACGACATCAACATGTTGTTAATACAAATTCTAATATTGTATAACGAAATTCCATTTCTCGGGAGCGGTGCAATCTGCTCTCGTCCACTCACATAAGTACAATCCACCCAATAACCTCCAAATTTGACGTTTACAATTTGACAATCCATCAGCTACAAATTAAAATTACAAATTAGGCATAAATCCATCGGCAATAGGCTATAATTACTACATAATATATTTTTTCCACGTTCTAACTATATATATGCAATCACATATATCATATAAGAACATAAATGCATGGACCGCTGGTAATATATGCATGGACCGCCCACGTGTACACGTGGGCGGTCCATGCCACTTATTCGGGCGGTCCATGCATTTATGTGACAAGCATGTGTTCTTCAATACAAAAACAAAAATTTCATGATAAATTATGTAAACATGCAATTAATACAAACATACAAACCATAAACATGTCATATGTATCTTAAAATTACCCAAAAATACATTATGAAACGGTAGAACCATAAAAAACATCATGCAAAGCAGGATTATGCATGGACCGCTGGTAAATTATGCATGGACCGCCCACGTGTACATGGCACGTACACGGGCGGTCCAAGCATAATTTACCAGCGGTCCATGCATAATCATGCTTTAAATGGTATATAGAAGGCAATTACCTGATTTATATCTTCAATATCAGCCTTTTGAACTCAGATACGAGGCAATTATATAGCTAGAGAGGTTTGGATACTATTCAGCTTTCATATACGAAGTGAAAACGTATATAATATAAGGTTTCTAGGTTTAAATGTATAATATAATGTGTCCCCTAATTTTTAATAGCTCAATAGTTAAAACGTGACATGTCATTATTTATTGAATCACGTTTTTTGAATCATTTTTCAAGATTCCAACGTGTAGGTTATTTTAGGAAGAATTATTAAGTCAATTATTTATTCAATTATTTATTCAATGATTGTACCAATAATTGAATAAAATGTGTAAGAGGTGTAAGAGGGTGTTGAAATCTTTGTACTTTTATATGTTAAAAAATGGAAATGGGTATTTTTGACATGTAACTTGATGTTTTGGGTATTTTGAACATATACTTTTTCAAAATGGGTATTTTCCCACATTAACACTTATTCAAGTATATATTAACCCGCTCACCACAAGCCGGTGCATATTTTAGTTCAGGGAATCTTAAAAACATGAAAATATGAAAAAGAAGATGATACAATACAATATTTTATTTGCGGTCCACGTGGACCTAAAGGTATGTTTATGATATTACCAGGAGCAGAGTGAATGGGGAAAGCCATTTAGATTGATTCACGTCATCAGATTCATGTGGGGTAACCTTAAAAACTCCTCCATCTAGAGCCACACCAAAAGCTGGCCCACCCACCTCCTCGTTGGAATGTGTGACCATGCGCCTCCGCATTCTAGGTAGACATGCCCATTTTAACCGAACCGGCGGTTCCGAACCGGAACCGGACCGGGAGTCAACGGTTCGGGCCTGGAACCATGGTCAACGGTTCAAGAACCGGCCCGGAACCGTGTAGAAACGGGCCGGTTACGGTTCAAGGCATGGGGTAATCGTAACCGGCGGTTAACCGGCGGTTCGGGCCCGCCGGTTCAACCCCCGAACCGCCGGTTCAAGAGAGCCGTTAGGGACCGGCGGTTAACCGCCTAAACCGCCGGTTCGGGCCGGTTTCCAACGGCTATATAGCCGTTTTCTCCCCTTTTTTTTTGATTTTTTCCCACCTTCTTCTCCCTCCTCCATTCTTCTTCTCCTATAAATTCATCATCATTATCACACTCCATCTTCACTCTCAATTCTCAACACAATCTCTCAATCTCCATCTCATTATCTCAATCTCTCAAGCTCTCAAGCTCTCAATATACATTATACACCCCATCTCCACTACAATCCATCTCTTCACTCTCCATCTCCACTCCATCTCTCCATCTACACTCCACTCTCTCAATTTCAATATCTCAATCTCCACACTCACTTTCCATTATCATCATGTCTTCATCTCGTGCCGACAAGGGAAAGGGGAAGGCCACCGCCTCACGCCAAGACGACGATACACATACTCAAAACACAAGAAGAGCACGAGTCGGATCGAAACAAGCTCGAGCTTTGGCGGCGGAAGAAATCTCTAGAAAGTATGCCGAGGAGCTCGAAGCACAAGAGCAACGAGCATACGAGGCCGAAATTCGGAGAATAGAATCTCAAATGTTCTCCGAGGAGGTTAATCGAGCATCCAACGTCGGAGACGACGACGACGACGAAGAAGAAGAGGAGGAAGAAGTCCAAGCACCACCACCACCACCAAGCACACGAACTCTACACTCGGATATCTTCACGTTGCATTTCAAGAAGGTTCGTAGAGCCTTAACCGAAGGCGAAAAGGATGATGGCAAACCGAAATACACGGCGTATTGTAACTATTGCACTTCTAGTTACAAGTGGAATCACGGAGGAGGCTACGGCACTTTGAAGCGCCACATGGAGACCAATCATCCGGGGGAATACGGGATGGCATCAACTCAAACTCAAATTCGTGGAGCAACAACACATTCGGCGACGGGTACGCCTTCTTTATTTAAATATGATCAAAACAATGCCGAAGATATTATGGCTAGGTATTGTGCTATGGAAAAAAGACCTTTCAATTTTGCCGATAAAAAAACGTATGAATTAACTGTCCAATCCGCTTTTGCTCCTCAAGCTAAAAAAATTGGTAGAACTAACATGCTTAGGCGAATTAGGAGACAAGCTTTTGATAAAAAAGTTCACTTAGTAAAATATTTTAGTAATTTAGATCACAAAGTTTCCATTTGTGCCGATATTTGGACCGATGCTTATCATAAGAATAATTATATGGGAATTACTTGTCATTGGATTGATGCTAAATGGATGTTACAAAAACGTTTGATTGCATTTAGGGAGTTTGATGAGCCACACACGGCTAGTAATATTGCTTTAATAATTGTTACCGTTCTAAATGAGTTTTATTTGATTAATAAAGTGTTTTCGGTTGGTTTTGATAATGCATCGGCTAACACCGCTAGTATTCCTCAACTTATAGAAGCATGTGAACCCAATTTTGCCGGTAAATATTTTCATAGTAGATGCATATGTCATATTCTAAATTTATGTGTTCAAGATGCACTTGAAATTTTTAATGATACAATTTTACCGATTAGAAAAGCCGTGAACATGTTGGGAAAAAATATATCTTTAGCAAAGAAATGGCAAAAATATTGTAGACAAAAATCTATTCAACATAGGGGTTTTGTTAGAGATGTATCACATAGATGGAATTCAACTTATGACATGCTTAATAGTACTTTAGAGTATAAAGAACATTTATGTGATTTTTTTAGGAAAGAATTTGCAACAACTCAATTAACTTTATTGTCTTCTCATTGGGACCAATGCATGGATTTATATGGTTTATTGAAGGTGTTTAACATTGCTACTAAACAATTATCGGGTGTCTATTATTGTACTTCCGTTCGTGTTTTAGAACATTGCATGTATATTGCTCTTAGTTGTAAAACTTGTTTTGCTCAAACAAACTTGCAAGGTGTGATTTATTTTATGGTTCAAAAATGGCTTAAATATTTTACCTACATTCCCGATGTTTTCTTAGTAGCTAAGTGCTTAGATCCTAAATGAAAATATGATGGTGTTTGTCAAATGTTAGATATTTATTATGGAGCTTTTAGACAAATGGATTTTTTAAATATTCGAATTGATGGAGAGTATGTTCACTTTGATCTTCCTAATGTAAGCCAAGTAAAAGATAGTTTAGAAAGAGCATTAAGATCTCTTTTCGCCGAATATAGGTTGATTCATGGCCATAATCTTAACATAAATGAACCTCCTACATATAGTACTAATACATCTTCATACATACCACTTGATTTAAATTCATTAGATCCCTTAGTTCAACAATTAAGTAACATGTATCAAGATAGATCACATAGTATACCTATAGGTCAAGGAAATAGTGAATTGGATATGTATTTGGGTACTCGACATATTTTTGGTGTTGAAGATAGTGGTCCACAAATCGATGTGCTAAAGTGGTGGTCAATGAGATCGGAGTACCCAATACTCTCATTTATGGCGAAGGAGTTGTTTTCCGTCCCGGCATCCACCGTCTCGGTCGAGCAAGCATTTAGCATTGGAGGTCTTGTGTTGGACCAAAGGAGATCAAACATGAAGCCAAGAAACATTGAAGCTACTATGTTGCTTGATGATTGGTCGAGGGCCGACCTTAGAGAACAAGAAAACAATTGGGATGATGATGGAGACGAGAGCCCAAATGAACTCTTCACCGAGTCGGATGCATCGGGGGCGGGCGAAAGCTAGAATGCCACGACATTAAGGTAAGAGAACTACATGGACTTTGATTCCTCTACGAGGATACGTAGGCAACTCGATTTTAATTATAAAATCGAGCTCAAGTCCTTATTATTATTATTTTTTTTCTTCTACTATGTAAAGTTGTAAACTACAAGTATGAAGAATGAAGTATTCATTTCTCAAGTTAATTGTAATTTTCAATTTCAATCAATGAATTTTTATTTTTTTAGATTGTAAATTTGTAAATTTCAACATTATAAATGCAATTTCAAGGAATACTTAATTTGTTTGTGTTTATATTGCATTAATACATGTATATTACTATATATATTTACAATAAAATGAACCCAAAAAACTAAAAATTACATGTTTTACCAAAAAAAAAAAAAGAAAAAGGAAAACACATGAAAACCGGCGGTTAAAACCGGCCCGAACCGGCGGTTAACCGGCCCGGACCGGAACCGGGAAGGAGCCCTGGCGGGCCGGTTCAGGTTCAACATTGTGTGAACCGTGAACCGGCGGTTCACGGCCCGGAACCGGCGGGCCTTGAACCGTGGGCATGTCTAATTCTAGGCATTCGTCATTGCGTCATCCCCTTTTAATTTAGTGAGAATAGGTAAATATGCTCACTTTCAATATTTGCATGTTGAAAATACCCAAAACATCAACTTACATATGGAAAATACTCATTTTCTTTTTTAAATACATAAAAGTACATTGATATTATCAATCTCTTACATACTCTTACACGCTTTATTTAAAAAAATAATTGACTACATCATTTATATATTTTTTGGACTATTATGTTGGGTGATATATATGATAGTGAGACTACCTATATTATACAATACAACTTATAAACTTTATATTCTACACAATTCACTTCGTATATCAAAGCCCCATGTGTATTCAAACCTTCTATTCCACAAAATTACATCGTATCTGACTTCAAAAGGCTGAAATTGAAGATAAAAATCAGGTATTTGCCTTCTATATACCATTAAAAGCATGTTTATGGATGGACCTCTGGTAAATGTACCATGGACCGCCCGACGTATGTGTCACGCACTCACCAGCGGTCCACGGTACATTTACCAGAGGTTTATGCTTGAAGTTGTTTTAGATGATATTTGTTATGGTTTTACCGTTTGATAATATATTTCTAGGTAATTTTAAGATACATATGACATGTTTATTGTTTGTATGCTTGTATTAATTGCATGTTTACTTAATTTATCATGAAATTTTTATTTTTGTATTAAAAAATACATCTTTGAAATATATATGCATGGACCTCTGGAAGAAGTGGCATGGACCGCCCACGTGT
>JAPKLX010002272.1:0-14248 GCA_026898415.1 Leonotis leonurus | reverse complement strand
TGATGCTGGCCTTGAGCAGCGAGCTGATGTAGTTAATAAGATACGAGTTGCTCAACCTCTAAAAGGTATACTTTCTTTTGCTAGGCTAAACCTAGTCTAGTGAATCAGATCGATATAAGTGTTTGAAACTTCAAACCACTTTTACATTTGTGATCTGTGATAGATGAACTAAAACTTGAAACCAAGAAATAAGTAACAATGTCAGCGAGCTGCTTATGTAAGAGGCAGATCGTTATTTATGTATAAGAAACGATCTGCTCACCATATAGGGAGCTAGCTGACTTACAACGAAAGAAACTTGTTATCATAGTAATCATTGTGTCTATGATACCTTTTACTAGAATAATACAGATCGTTATTTATGTGCCAAAAACGATCCGCTTCTATTACACTTAAGATAATCCTTAATAGATGACAGTGACTACATGGTTTCCAAAGCATCTAAGTGTAGTTTCGAGGAACATCATCAAAACAAAATATAAATTCATGGGGTTCCCAACAGAATACCCTAGCTATTTTCGAAAATTGGGAGAGATGATTCTCCTAGTGTTGGCCGAACATTTTTGTTTTTTTTTTTGTAGAATAAGTGATAAGATCAGCCACTATCCCCTCTCTCTATTTATAAATATTTTGGGTTAGGTTAGAGCTTCAAAGAAGAATAGATAAGATCATCTAATATAAAATTAAATCCAACTTTATCTCTAATATTTCCATCTTATTCAATTAATTTAAATAAATTCAAATTAGTTTGAATAAGTTCAAATTAATTTAAATAAGTTCAAACTAATTTGACCAAGTCAAAATCATATTTTAATTTAATTAAATTTCAAAGTCAATTTTGATCCAATTAAATTTAATTTATTATCTTGGTCATATTTAGACTTAAATTAATTATTACAATAAGGTAATTTGACTTATAAAATAATTACTCTAAGAAATATAATAAAGTATAGGCTTTATATAAATATTAATGGACTCCACTATAGGATAAATATTGAACTATCTTCAACCATTCAAATTACGGATGTAATCCTTCTTTAATCATTAACTAGTGTTGTGCCCGTGCGATGCATGGAAAACATATATATAGTATATATGATGTGAGGAAATAGATCAAATGAGAACTTTTCATATATAAGAACTAGGAACCAATCTGGACCGTTGATCTTTGTATAATCTATGGTCCAGATTAATTGTGCATCAAATTTATGCATATAATGCATTGAAATTATAATGCATTGATTAATGAATAAAAATGCATTATTATGTTATGCAATAAAATTCTACGTGTAATGCATCAAAATAATGCGTAACATGTATAGGTTTTAGTTCTTATATAAGACTTGGTTCTCACCCCTATAATGTGATAATATTTCATGTGATACGTTCATAATTGTTTTCATGATCGGACGATTGTATTGCAATTAAAAAAACTTATCTTTTCAAGAAAATTCGTTTATTGTGTTACTAATCAATAGCAAGCATTTTTATTATCATGGCTTATGGAACACTTCTTTACCTACTTACTCTTCATATTGTAGAATGATCTCTACCAAAATTTTCTCTTTCTCATCATTCCAAAGAACAGTTCTAAATCTTTTACATTAAACTACTCCAATAACATCCAAATATAAATTAAAACGTATATTGACAAATGTTACATTACATCAAAGTAAACCCCCCACACAAATATATATATATATATATATATATATATAATTTCAATAATTATTTATATATTACCAAATAGCAAGCTATCATTAACATCATCAATAAAATAAATTTCTTGAAAACTCTTGAAATTAAAAAGTTGACGGAAAAAAGTTTATTTTGGAATTGAAGTAATACGGATAGAAGTTAAGAATTTGAGGTAGTAACAGTTTGAAATTGTTCTCAACTTTTTGTTTTTTTCAACCACCAATGTTCTTTAAACCGCACACATTGTCTTCCCACAAAATAAGTTGAAACTTGGATATCAACTTTTTTTCGATCATAGCATGAATTCGATCTCCTTGCAAAAAAAAATAAGGAATAAAAAATTATAAAATATTTATGAAAGAAATAGTTAGATGAAACACGGTAATAATAATAATAATAATAATAATAATAATATAATGATAATAATAATAATAATAATAATAATAATAATTTAACGATTATATTTTTTTAGAAGCTCTAACAAATCAGATGAAAAATGAAAAAATAAAGAATAAAAATAAGCATTTAATAAAAAATGTATCGGCTTTATTTGGTTGTTTCTTATATGCAGTCAAGACTACACATTTCTAGTAGATTTATTTATAAGAGAGGGATACTGCCGCTTACCCTTAATTATTAAAATAATTTTATAAATTTACCTCTTATTCGTGAAACACGCAATCGTGGAATTTTAAAAAATAAAAAAGTGATATAGCCGCTTACCCTTAATTAAAATTATGCTAATAGTATAAATTATATGCATGATTATGTATTTAACTTTATGTAGCTAACTTAATTAGATATGTAACGATAAATCATAAAGTTATGATACAATTTTAATAAATATTATTTAATACTCCCTATGTTCCACTTAATTAGACTCATTTACTTTTGACACACATACCAATATTTAGTTATAATAACTTTTGAGAAGAAAGTTTTGTGCTTTAAAATTTGGTAAATAAGGAAATGTGTTTAATTAAATGGGACAGCCCAATAAGAAAAATGTGTCTAATTAAGTGGGATGGAGGGAGTACATGATTTTGTTATTAAAAATATTAATTATAATTTAGGCGGGAACAATTTTTGTCATTGGTTTTGTTTTAATATAGATATAGATTATTTTCTACGTTTAAGATATATTAAATCCATTAATTAATTGAGTTAATTGAAAACTCATAATTAATTAATATATTTATTCGTGAGTGATCTAGTTCTGACTTTGATTATTGCATATGGAATAAATTACAACCAACCGGGTTACTTATGCAACAACATTTTTGAACGCCTCACACGGATTTAATCAACTCGTGTCATCGAGACACGATTCCATGCAATTGACAATCGAGTACTTATCGCTCAACCAATGAGTACTGTTCAAATACATTACTATATAAGGTTACGAAAAACGCGCTAGTGCAAATGAATCAAAACAACGTATAATTAGTCGTGTATACTAGTGTCATCGTCACATATTAAGAAATAATTAATTTCTGAAACTTCATTCTAAGCAACAGCACGTGTTATATCTCATTATAAAATCTCTCAATATGTATGGTGTTGCATTGCAGTAGTTCGTGATATTTATTTTGCAATTTTCATAAATAAAACACAATATATCAGTACCTCAACAAGAAACCCAATTAAATGGTTAAGAAAAATGTTGGAGAGCTCGCATAACCAAAGAAAAAAAGCACACTTTCCATTTGAACAAAATAGATACAAAAAGTTGTAGCATCTACCAATTCAATGAGAGAGATAATTGCCATTCACAGTAACTAGGGGTGTCAATCGGTAACCGGTTCTCGGGAAGAACCGGTACCGAACCGGTACCGGACCGGGAACCGGTTACCGAGTACCGATTATTCGGGAAAAATCCCGGTTCCCGGTTCTTACATTTTGAAGAATAACGGTACCCGGTTAACCGGTACCGAACCGGTACCGGACCGGGTACCGGTTAATTAAAACACACCCCAGGCATCCCATAATCCCATTCCCAGGCTCCCAGCCCTAAGCCCTTCTTCACCCCAGACTCTGAGTCTGCGCAGAACATAACCCAACTATTCATTCTTCTTTACAATTCATCGTCGATTTCCACCACCCTCTTCTTTCTTCTTCCCAAATCTATCCCTAAATCTTTACAGTATCCTTCTCCTGCGAAAGGCCACGACGTCGCCGCCTTCTTCTCAGTCGGAACGGGCAGCATCACATTAGCGGCTACACACAGCTGCCCTCTTCTCGCTATTTCCCTCTGCTTCTGTTCAGCGGCCTTATCCACCACCCATTGCCGTCGCCAGCCAATTGCAGGTGAAAGCGACAGTCAGCCACCACCTCTCACCTTTTTAATTATTTCTTTATCTTGCCTGCTTCCTTTTGCTACTTTGGTTCATTGTTGGATAAAAGATAGTTTTGATGATCTGTAATAGGCAGAGGAAGCTTTATTAGTGTGATATTAATTTCTTTGCCCAAGCTCTGTTATGAATCACTGTGATAGCTATTGGTGTTAATTAATCATGCTTTGCATTGAAGTGGCAATTTCTAATGCATACTAAATGAATTAAACCTCAAAGATGAAATCTTTATGCTATATGTGTGTAGATATTCATAGTTAGGTTCAAAATTATAAACCTGCTTGGTTCTTGTTGTGTGGAAATGGATTATTTAAATAGAGAGAGGTTTGTGCAGTACCCTGTTTCTTCCGCTCAATTTTATTTTCTTCTCTCATTAATACTCGATGTTGTATAATGAGAGGTATTTGTATACATATCTCAGGTAAAATATCTATAAAGTACCCTGCACTCCTGCTTAAACTTTCAAAGATGTTCATCTCTATGGGGATGATATTGTTGGCTTTATGTTTGTTTTGATTTCAGTAAATGGATAGTAGAGAACATTATTATCCTCAAGATCAAGATCTCGAAGATGAAGAAGAGGACCAATTAGAGGATCAAGAACTAACTGAAGGAGGAACAGAGCATACTGTTACGGGTGGTCAGAAGCGAGGAACAAAACGAAAGAAAAGAGAACTAAAATCTGATGCTTGGGAAGAATTTACTGTTTTGGAAAAAGGTGAAGGGGATCCTCCGGTAACTAAAAGGACAGGGTTATGCAATCGTTGTGGGACTCGTATTGCTGCCGATCCAGAAATTAACGGCACCTCAGGTTTGCGAAAGCATATTATCTCATGCAAGGCCAAACATGAGAAAAAAGATGGTCAAACAAAACTGATTTTCAAAGCAGGTGTTAGTGAAGGTACTGGTACAATATCAACTTGGAAATTTTCACAGAGTGAAGCTCGACTTGCATTAGCCGAGATGATTATCTTAGATGAGCTTCCTTTCAAATTTGTGGAGAAGGAAGGCTTTAGGAAGTTTATTGCTCGTGTTTGTCCCGATTTTAACATTCCAAGTAGAAACACAATAAGAGAAGACTGCGTGAAGTTGTTTGCCGAGCATAAAAGGAAATTGAAGTCTTTTTTCAAGAAGGAAGGCATGGGAAGAGTGTCCATCACCACTGATTGTTGGACTGCTATTAATAACACAAATTTTATTTGTGTTACAGCTCATTTAATTGGGGTGGATTGGAGGATGCATAAAAGAATCATTGGCTTTCGCAAGATACTTGGACATAGAGGGGAAGACATTGGCACGTCGATTGTGGAGGTATTAAAGGATTGGGATCTTAAGAGCCTACTATGTTGCACTGTGGATAATGCAAGTGCGAATGACGGGGCAGTAAGACATGTTGGTAAGTTTCTTGACTTATGCAACACCAATGTGTTGGACGGAAAGTATTTCCATTTGCGATGTGTGGCCCACATAATTAATTTGGTGGTGTCAGACGGCCTTGACGAAATTGGATTAGCTGTGAGGAGAATTAGAGAAGCTGTGAAGTGGATTAAGAGCTCACCGATGAGATCACATGCTTTCTATAAATTTGCTGAAAATTTTGGGAAAGATAAGAAAGGCTTGTGCTTAGATGTGCCTACAAGGTGGAATTCCACTTACTTGATGCTAGAGTCAGCTGAGCCGTATGCTAAGGCAATGACGTGCTATGCAGGAGCAAATGATCCTTTTCAGAATGATATGAATTCAAAGAAGTACAAGGATAGAATCATTGGAGCGCCTATAGAGGAAGATTGGGTGAATGTGAGGAAGATGATTGAGTACTTGAAGATATTTTATGACTTCACACTCTTATTTTCGGGCACCACTTATGTCACAGCTCATTTGTTCTTCAAAGAAATGAGTGCCATCTTTGAGGCGATTGCTGATTTGGAGATGAGTCCTGATGAAGAAATGAAGTTTATGGCGAAAAAGATGAAGGACAAGATTGGAAAGTATTGGTTGGAGAACGAAGATTTGAATCCAAAGATGAACAAATTACTTTACATTGCGGCAGTACTTGATCCACGACAGAAGTTAGACCATGTGGAGACGTGTTTGACTCAAGTGTATGGAGAAGTTCGGGCGACCACCTTATTGGCACATGTGAAACATCTTATGCATCAGTTGTTTGATTATTACAAGAGGCAGATGCATATTTCTACTCCAGTAGAAACTGGATCTCTTTCTCAATCTCAGTCTTCCCCATCAGCCAATACATCGCAGCTACAGCGTGCTCGAACTAGGCCTCGAGGGGGTACTAGTCGTATCATTCCTAAAAGAACTCAATCTAGTACAGGTGATTTTTCCGAGTTAACCATCTATTTTTCAGAACCTCAACATACCGAGAGTGGAAATGAAGGTGATGACAGGGATATAGATACATTTGATATACTGCAGTGGTGGTCGAAGGATGGTGTGAGATATAGGGTTCTTTCTGAGATGGCAAGAGATATTTTGGCTATTCCGATATCCACCGTTGCTTCTGAGTCTGCTTTCAGTATGGGAGGTCGAGTGCTTGACCAATTTAGAAGCTCTTTATATTTAAAGATGGTTGAAGCTCTTATTTGCTCTTCAGATTGGTTGAGATCGAGTTCAACATTTATTTCTGATGAAGAATATGCACCAGAAGAAGAACAACGAAAAGAATTTCAAACGGGTATGTAGTATTGTATATTTCTAGTTTAATGTTTACTTAGTTTCATATTACATGTATTTTTTTTTTAATTTCTTTATATCATTTTGTTTGTGAATTTCTTTAATGTTCACAGTGATGACCGCTCTTGGTTTTGGTCGAGAGACATTAGAAGGAGCGAGAGCAAGTGACGTTGGCGGCAGTGGCACCAACACGTCCGTAATTAGTTCGGTTGGATCGGCGATTGATCTTGATACCAGTCGCGAGTGCGATGCTTCTTAATTACTGTTTATGTTTTATTTTGGATATTATCGACTTATCGTATTATAGTTTGAACTTGTTTAAATATCATGGAATATGGAATCACATTCTGCAATATCAACTATAGTGTGGAACTATTAGGCATAGCATTTTCAAATAAAAGTATTAATTAAACTGGTGGAACATTATTATTTTTTTTAATTTTTACACTTACACATGCAATTAGTTTATTCCGGTATATACACATAATTCTAATTTCACCAAAAAGCAAAAATTATTTAATTGTAACTTCACATGGACAACTCACAATGTTATCTTCTTTTTTTTTTTGCACTTATTTCCTTTTTTCCTCATCTCATGCATTATCTAATTGGTATAAGTCATATAATTCCATTTTCTTTATCGTGAAATAGAAAAGCAATTATCTATCCCCTTCACACACACATATTACATATATATACGCATAAGATAAGAAGATAAAAAGATATTATCAATACATTTTTAATATGTAAAATATAATACATAAAAATACAATTTATAATTATTACTCCGTATTAATTTTTTTTAATGTTGACAAATTTAAATTACAAAAATATAATACATAAAAATACAATTTTATAATGTATTGGTCAAACATGAAAATTAAATTTTTTCTAAATTTAAATTTAAAAAAAAAATAGAAAAACCGGTACCTTAACCGGTTAACCGGTACCGAACCGACCGGTAACCGGTTAACCGGTTAAATATCCGGTACCGGTACCGGTTCCCGATTTCAGCCTTTTTTCGGTTCCGGTTAACCGGTTTACCGGTTCCGGTTAACCGGAACCGAACCGTTTGACAGCCCTGACAGTAACAAAACGAGCTTATAAAATAGAAGAAAGTTCTATTCAAGTTGATGAGGAAAAAAAGCAACCCTCGTATTCATGTTCCAAAAGAAGAAGCGTGTCACGATTCTTTAAGTAACAAAATTAATAACTCAAAACAACTAATTACATCTGGACCATCCAGTTGGCAGTCCAATCATACGGCTATGAATAAATCTGCATGCAACATTTGCATGCATTTGTATAAAGAGCGAAAACCATTTTGGACAATAAAGAGCGAAATTGATATCCGACTAGAGCTTTGGTGAAGAAATCAGCCAGTTGAACCGAGGTGGAGACATGAAAGGGATTAGCGAACCCAACTTTGTGCTTTTTCTTAGCAAGATGACAGTCAATATCCAAGTGCTTGTTGCCCTGAAACACTTGATTCTTAGTAATGTGAATCTTGATTGTCACAAAATAAAGTGATGGGAAGTTGAACAGGATTGCAACAATCTTGCATAAGATACAAAACTCACATAAGTTCTCGTACACTAGTGCTAAGAGCACGATATTCCGCTTCAGCCTTGGAGACATATATCGTGGTTTGTTTCTTGCAACGCGACAATATAAGAACATCACCAAGATAGATGCAATACCCACTAAGAGATCGACGAGAATCAATGCACGATCCCCAATCAACATCACAAAAATATATTCGCCTTTAGGGTAGAGGCCCCTATGGCGGATCACTCCTTATGGTCCGATTTTGTTCAAATGGGCCCCTAAAGTCGATAAGTTGCTGCAACTTAACCCTCCCTTCTAATGGTCATTTAACGTCGTTAAGTAAATTTTATTTTTAGTAAAAATGAACATATAATATAATATACGTGATATTTAAAACATGGGAAAAGTAGCATACCCGCCTCTAGGGTAGAGGCCCCTATGGCAGATCACCCCTAGGGACGGATATGCTACCTTTCTCAAATCATTAACCACAAATGAAGATTGAGTAGAATAGAAAATACCCAAGGAGGGGCAACCCTTAAAATAACGTAGCACATGGATACAACATCTCAATGGGAAGTACGAGGAGCGGACACAAATTAACTTAACTATTGCAACGCATATGAAACGTCTGAATAAGTCAAATTCAAGTAAAGAAGTCGCCCAATCAGACGCCTATAAGACTATGGTGTACAGAGAGGGTCACCATGCATCTAAGAGACATGAAGTCATGTAGGTAAGGGAGTAGCAACCGAAACACAGCCACTCAATCCTGCACACACAACCAAATCAGGTATGTACTTTCGTTGATTGAGATATGTACCATTAACTCTAGGTGCAATTTCCATACCCAAGATATAATGATCAAACCCCAAGTCTTTAATGGTGAATGAATCATGCAAAAACATCTTCAAATCAGAAATCAAGGTTTCAATAGGCCATGAGTTCAAGACATCATCAACATAAACCAAGAGACCTAAAAAATTGTCCCCAAACCTTTCAGAAATAAACAATAGTTACTTGAGTACAGCACAAACCCATAGCTAAAGAGATGTTTACAGAATCCGGCACTTCATTCACGAGAGGCTTGCTTAAGCCCATATAAGCTTTTGACAAGCTTACAAGTAACCCCGGGTGGAACCTTGGTGTACCCATGTGGAGGAAGCATATAAATATCATCATGCAAGAAGTTGTGCAAAAAAGCATTATTTACATCAATTTGATGTAATAGCCCACAGTGCTTAGCGGAAAGAGCAATAAGAAAGCATACGTTAACCAATTTAACAGCTGGAGAAAAAAACCTTTGAGAAGTCAATCCAGTATTCTTGATTGTACCCTTTCAAAACTAAGCGAACTTTGAACCTCTCAACTGTGCCATCCGCATGGAGCTTTAGTTTGTAAACCCATTTGGACCCAATGGGTTTCTTCCCGGGAGGAAGAGAAGTGAGAACCCACGTTTGATTATCCAGAGCTTTGAGCTCTGATACTATGTAGAAAGCAAGAATCTATGAATTCAATGAGAGATATCCGCCATTGACAGTAACAAAACAAGCTTAGTAAATTGAAGAATGTTCTATTCAACTTGAAGAGGAAAATGATAATCCTCATATTTATATTACAAAAGACGAAGCGTTGTAATGCTTCTTTAAGTAACAAAGTTAACAACTCAAACAACTAATTATATCTAGATTCTAGACCATCCAGTTGGCAATCCGATCGTACAGCTATGAATAAATCTACATGGAACACTTATATGCATTTCTATAACAACATACAAGAACTCCTTCAAAAGCATTCTATAGCATCTTTTATCAAAAGAAGCACCAATCTGTAGTAACAAATAGAATCAATTCATTCATATTGTAAAGCATTCCAACGATCTTCTTGCACTGATAATATAAGCTACAAGTAATCAAGTGTAAATAACAATCTTAATCTCAATAAGCATCTTCCCGTTATTCATCAATAATCCTTGCAAATAAAATTGAAACACGCTTCTTTAATCATCATCGTTTGTTTCTTAGTTTCTCAACTACGAATCGTTTATTCACAAAATGCATCTTTCAAATATTACCCAATCATCAATATACATAAACGGAAAACCAACTTGCACCAATTTCCTGGTTGAGAATAACGTCTAATATATTCACGAACTTTTTCATATGTTACAATTATTTCATAATTTTGCAAAAGACCCAACTTTATGTTGGATGAGAATGAATTTAAAAGGCCTCGTTTTGGTATTGACATTTGACACTTAGAGATTGGTGTATTTCTTTAAATGACATCAGTGTCTTTCTAAATTTCTCAACGGTGTTGTTTAATTCATTCACATTGAAGACCAATCATTAGAATATTGAAACTACATGATAAATTGGACCTGATTAAAAGATTACGATAAATTTGAAAATGGTTGCAAAGTTGGTGAATTTTTATGTAATTAACAATAAGTTTAACACAATACCTCGACCAGAAACCCAATTCCGTCTCAAATTTCAAGCATTAATCTCAGACGCAGCAACTTGCAAGACAAACAGCTACAATTCATTCAGATATCTTCACCAATGACACTAAAAGCTACACTTAATTAAGTATATATAATCATTTTATTCTCAAGAGACATTATTTCCAGTATTCTCCAATCACCATTATTAATAAAACAGAGTAGTACCTCAGCAAGAGACCCAATTCTTATGAGTACTAATAAGCGCGGAGAGCATCCCGGCAGATGCGATGACGAGTGGCGCCGCCACGCCCTCTTTGATGTCAGCCACCGCCATCAACGCATCGGCCAAATCCTGCACCAAGGAGAGCCGCTTCATCACCTTCTTCTCCTTCAATTTCCTCAGCCTCTCCTGCTCCTCACCGACCACCGCCGCATCGATGCTAGATGCCGTGCACCGCTCCGCCACCCCGATCTCCCGAAGCTCCATCACCTTCAAGCTCACGCTCCCGAGGTAGCCAATGAGCTCACACCACGCGCTCAGTCTCTGCATCGCGTGTAGATGCCTTTTGTCGATAAGCCCGGCTTTCCCCAGCCACACCAACTGTTCCACGAAATAGTAGATCCCCTCGCCGCTGTAGGCGACGGCGGCCAATATCGAATAACGTTGGAATTGGAGCGCGCGGAAAGCGTTGACGTCTTGGATAAATTTTCCGAGGCGGAAGGCCTTGCGGCTGACGCCGACGCTCGATTCGAATGATTGGAGGCGGGAGGCAAGCGGATGACGGCGGAGAAGGGCGGAGGCAAGGGCGATTTTGGCAGCGTAGCGCGAGATTTTGAGGAGCTTGTCGACGCCGTCGCGCTTGGCCAAGTAGATTTCGAGGTGGGTTAGAAAATCCTTCTTGCTCTTCGGTGCCGGTTTTGCTGGCGATATCGTGTTGGGGGGTTTGGGTTTGGGATCCATGGGACTTGAATTCAGTGTTTGATGACTAAATTAGTACTACCATGAATTTTGAAGAATCTTTAATTGGTGGGAATCTGGACAAGGGTTAGTAAGCTCATTTTCATCTTGAATTGCGTGCGGAAAAATATAGGGGCAACTTTGTAATAATCATTTTGTATTTTGTTATAATAAATGCAAATTATAGTCATACCTATAAAAAATTATAAATCTAGTTTAATTTGTTTAAAATACCTTTCATCTAATTAATTCGTTCAAAATATTACAGATTTAAAAATAAAATTTGATTTGCAATCAAATACTATTTTCTACCAAATAAATCCTAAACATGAATCTATATTAATAATTTATTCTGCAATTTGAACTCAATCAAGTTAGTTATTGGACAACATGACTATGACAAGAATTAGATAAGTACAAAATAAGTTTTGGAGCGTGAGATGGTGAAGGAAGAGAGAGAGAGCGTAAGATGCAATTTTTTTAATTAATTAAATTTAGAAAATGATAATTATGTCCTTTAACATAAATTATGGCTAATATTTTGTTTTTTTATATTAATGGTTAGTATTTGTGTTTATAATAATAGAATAGCCTATTTCCCCAAAATATAATCCCCACATATCGTCTTAAATCAGACCCTAATTCTTACTCAATCCTCCACAAACTTCTTATACAATTTTTTAAGTCCCCACATATCGTCTTAAATCAAACCCTAATTCTTACTCAATCCTCCACAAACTTCTTATACAATTTTTTAAGTGAATAACAAATTTGTGAATAAAAATATTACAACTATATATCTATATATATATCTATTTTTATATCTATATTTGTATCTATATATTATATCTTAATAATGGTTATGAATTACTCCCTCCATTCTATTTTATTAGTCTCATTTGATTTTTACACATAAATTAATATTCCTTTTTTTTTTAATGTATTATATTATCAATAATTTTTTTAAGTTCATGTTAGAATTAATAATACGGTAAAAGTTCGTGTATTTTAACATCATTTTCCCTATTATTTAAGAAAAATATTATTGTGTCTTCTTTAAAACGTAAAACGACGTCGTATTGTGTTCTACGTGGGCGAGACACAGCTCCACGTCAATGAATTATAATATCCCAATATGTTGTTATTTTTATTAGAGTAACCTTAATTCTCATTATAAATATATATATATATATATATAATGATCCAGATCACTTCCTATTTTATATCCAAAAAATCACTTTTTATATGAACTACATCTTATATATATAAAAAAGGTATGATTTGAAAACCAAGTCTTATATAAGAACTAAAATCTATGCATATTATGCATTATATTGATGCATTACACGTAATATACAATTTCATAACATTATGATGATTTTTTATTCATTTACCAATGCATTATAATTTCAATGTATTTTATGCATTATAATTCATTGACGTGGAGCTGTGTCTCGCCCATGTATGACACAATACGACGTCGTTTTACGTTTTAAAGAGGACACAATAATATTTTTTTCTTAAATAATAGGAAAAATGATGTTAAAATACACGAACTTTTGCCGTATTATTAATTCTAACACAAACTTTAAAAAATTATTGACAATACATGGCATATTTTATTTGACGTGGAGTTGTATCTCGCCCACGTAGGATAAAATATGTCATGTTAGCTTCGATTTCACTTAAAGCCAATTATATGTCATAAATTGAGTAAGTTACAAAGTTTGTGTATTGTCAATAATTTTTTAAAGTTCGTGTTAGAATTAATAAAACGGCAAAAGTTTGTGTATTCTAAAATCATTTACCCAAATTTTAATCAAACATAATATATACATTTTAAATAAAATTATTTTTTTACGACACAGTTTAAGTGGATAACAAATTTATGAATAAAAATATTACAACTATATATCGATATGTATATATCTATTTTTATATCTATATCTATATATTATATCTTAATAATGGTTATGAATTACTTCATCTGTTCCATCTTATTAGTCTCATTTGATTTTTACACACAAATCAATATCCCTTCTTTTTTAATGTACTAGATTGTTGCCCGTCGGAATTTGACGGGATTAATATTTTATAAAATTTATAAATTTATTTGACATCATTTCGTTTATTACTATTTGTTGTCATAGATATATGAATTAGTAGTTATTCATATACTCCCCCTGTCCCGCTAAATGCTACTACAAATGATACGACACGAAGTTTAAAAAAGTAAAGTGTTTATTTTAAAAAAGTATGAGTGATGTATTATAAAGGTAAAACTTTTTACTTTTTGGGAAAGTGACCACTTTTAATGGAACGACCTAATAAGGAAACATGACCACATTTAGCGGGACGGAGGGAGTACTAAACATGTATGGTAAAAAATTTAATTATGTAGATTTGCTTATAATAAACTTGCAATTGTTCCAAAATTAATGAAAAAATAAATTTACAACTTGATATATTTATATCATAAATATTAAATTCTCGTAAACTTGTCTATTATTGTCACATCCCCATTTTACTTCTCTAAGTAAAGTCAGGGAAAACGTG
>JAPKLX010001045.1:0-28682 GCA_026898415.1 Leonotis leonurus | reverse complement strand
AAAACAGAATTTGTTATAAGTTCGTGTATTTATAGGCTAAAAACCCATGATATTTCAAAACTCACTTAGGCTTTATAGCTTTTATTGGTGCTAAACTGTTCTACGTGTTAACAGATCACTACGTATAAAGTGAATTATGATAGATAACATATTAGGAGATGACTTAGCATGTAAAGGAATTATTCCTACAGAAGTCATTTCTATAATAGTATAGGATGAAGACCAAGATCTCTCACTAAGAAGAAATCGATCTGCCATCGACCAGATCACCGACCAGATCGATGTTCACAACGAAGCACCAGATCGATAGAGTCATCAAACCACCAGATGACATCATCCTACACATCATATCCTCTTGCCACGTTAATACTGAAGTCCATCCAATAGGGTTTGGAAGAAGAATCCTTGACTGACACGAAGAAGGAAAGTAACCGTTAAGCGATCTGCTTTCCATACCTAGAGAATTGAGTCAACGTTTCTACAAGGCAAGAACAGATATGATGGATATCATTGATTGACAATCTACAATCAATCCCACGCCAATCAACAACGGCTAGAATTTCAAATTCAAAAGCCTATATATTTGAAGTTCAAGGTCTGGAGAGACACACGCGCTACATCAATAATATACTCTCAAGCAATCAATCTCTGAACCAGACTAAGAGCTTCAAATAACTTGTGATTCTACATAACACCAACCCAACCTCGATTCAAGTCTGTCTTATTGAGAGAAAGGAGATCACCCTGCTAGCTAGTAGTTTTCTAGTGGTAACGTAGAGGTAATCTGTTATAAAGGGACACGACCCTTACTTCGTGCATAAGTATCCTTCTAGCTTTGATTGATACTTGTGACTCGTTCTCCACGAGTATAAAGAAGAAGAGTATCCAAGTAGTGGATAATCTGGTCTAGTTTTGATCAGATCGTGGATGTAGGGATTTCCCGAACCACGTTAAACAACTGTGTTATTTATCTTTCTGCATATTTACTTTCAGTTGTTTATTATTTCTAACTCCCTACACTTCCATATAGGCTGCACCTTAATCAATCTGCTTTAATGACCTGATTAATGTTTAAGGTTTTCTATATAAGAGCACTCACTAAATACACCATATTTCCGCACACACAATTCTTAGAAAGTAATAAGATCGCTCTTATTATTATCTAAGAATTTACCCTAGAGAGCTATCTGTTTGGACTGATCTGGTATCGATCTGTTGATCAATCTGGTCAGTCACCTGTCAAGCAATTTCTTATTTAAGAATATCTTGAACTCTCTAATTAATAACCAAGTAAACTGAAAAGTTTGTATTTGGTGTATTCCCCCCCCCCCATACACCAAACCTTGCTCTTTCGGGACCAACAAGTAGTATCAGAGCGGTGGTTCAAACGACCATTGTTTCTGTTTCACAGGGTTAATACCTGCGTGGTCAACTTGAATAGATCTAGGAAAACCTATTTTCATTCACATGCATTCTATCTACTATGGAATCTTCTGTTGTTAGGGCGTGTGAGGAATTCTCTATCCAAGGATATCGATAATAGAGCTTCAGAATCAAAACTGCACTCAAAGCCCATCACTATCTGATGTGGAAAGTAATAGAAGAAGGTCCATTAGAGATCATTGAAGAAAAGACCGTAACTACTACAACTGGAGTATCTACACAGATAGTTCCTAAAGATCCAAGAAAATACACTTCGGAGGAACGTCGCAAAACCAATCTGGATGACTTTGCTAAAGGGATCATATCTAGCACAGTCAAAGGCGTACATCTGGCCAAAATCCAAGATCTGGATACTACCAAAGAGATGTGGGAAGCCTTAAGAGACTTGTGTCAAGGATCAGAAGTCATGATTGAGAACAAGCTGTCACTTGCCTGCAACAAATATGATGAATTCAAAATGAAACCAGGCGAGACCATTGAGCAAATGAAAATGAGATTCACTGGAATCTTACTGGAGATATCAACGGTCAATAAGAACAAATATACTCAAAGAGAGAAAAACATGAAAGTACTCAGAGCACTTCCACCTAGCTGGGAGATATATGCTGCAATGCAACCACTTGGTGTAGACTTCAATGAACTCTATACAGAAGCTTTATTTGATCATCTTGAAGGCCATGAATGTGATATACAAAGAATTCGTGGACCAGATCATCTGTCCAAAAAGGCAGAAAGCAGCTCAAAGAGAGACAAAGAAGTAGCTTTCAAAGCAAAGAGCAAACCAGATGAACCTTCTGAACCTTCTACACCAGATAAAGAGAAAGGTTATGACAAACTACTAAAGGAGTTTGCAATGATTGCCAAACGCATGGACAAGATAGAGGTCAAATCGAAGAAATTCAGACGTTTCTACAATGATAACAAAAACAAATTCTACAAGAAACGTGAAAATGATCGATCTGATAGCAAGGAAGAATCAAAGACGGGTAAAACCTCAAAAATAACTAACTTAACAGATTATACTTGCTTTGGATGTGGTAGAAAAGGTCACTTCAAAACAGATTGTCCTGATCTGTCCAAAAGCCAAAGGGAAGAGTTGAGAGCAAAAAGAAATCGAAAACTCAAATATGAACGCAAAGCCATGCTAGCTGAACAAGAATCAAGCAGCTCGGGTCAATTTCCAAATAGCGCATCAGAGAATGATGAAACATTCTTTACTAATGACGAAGAAAGCTGGGATGAATGCTACGTGGGACTAGACAACAGTCTGGATGAAGTCGAGGTAAATTCTTGCAATTCCAACTCCTCAAATGATAATGATCTGAAACAGGAAGTAGAAGATCAATCTGAATACTCAATGGAAGAAGTTAATGAGATGTTCAAGAGCTATTCGAGCATCAAAAGACTGTTTAGAGAAGTTGTGGAAGAAAATGATATGCTGAAGAAATCTGAACAGATATTGAGCACAACTAACACCCAATTCGTTGCCCAAGTAACTGATCTGGAAGAACAGATCAAGGGAAAAAATAAAGAGATTCACTCACTAAACTCAAAGGTCAAAGATCTCATCAACAGAAACAACGTGGCTGAAGAAAAGATAAAGAAAGGCAAAGAAATGGTCTACAAAAGTGATGAACGTGCTAAACTGCTAATCAATCTGCAGCAAAAAGGCACATCTGGATTAGGATATCCAGGTCACTAGGAAAAATCTTCGGGAACCATAAGCTTTGTACCAGAGAGAAAGCAAATACCAGATCAACTAATAGATCTGAGAAACAAGAAAGATCATCCCCAGAAGATGATGATAAAAGAGACCAGGTACAAACAATACTACCAAACAAAGGGTCAACCAGCTCATTACACAGAAACAGATCATGCTCAGAAAAAGAATGTCAATAGGACATTATCTACCAAAAATATTAACAGTGCAAAGAATGTCAACAGGACATTACCTATTAAGAAGGGATTAAAGAATGATGGAATAGAGAGACATCATCCATTTGTATTTCATTCCCTGTCTAAAATTGATAATGATGGGAACATCATTACTTGCTATATTTCTGTTCCAAACCCAAAAATGTTCTTGATTCGAAAGGGAACATTTGCTAATAACCAAGCACTCAAACGTTGAAGGGTAGCTAAGTTTAATTAATTGCAGGACCAGAAGACTGCAAGGAGAAACAAGATAGCAAGAGGAACAATCTGGATAATAGATAGTGGATGTTCGAAGCACATAACATGTGACAAGAATCTACTATCAGATTACATAGAAAAGCCAGGATCACAGGTCACCTTTGGATGTAACTCAAAAGGGTACACCAGAGGATATGGAAACATAAAAGTTGGCAAGACCACCATCTCAAATGTATCGTATGTTGAGGGTCTTAGTCACAATCTGTTTTCAGTAAGTCAATTCTGTGCCAATGGTAATCAGATCATCTTTGATACTAACAACTATTTTGTGAAGAACAAGGAAGGAGATGAGATACTCCTTACCAGAAAATTGCAGGACAGAATATATATTGTCTAGTGGACAAACCAGATCGAGACCTGCTTATTCACCAAAACCATATTAGAAACAAGCTGGTTATGGCACAAGAGATTGAGTCACCTAAATTTCAAGTCAATCAACATGATTGCCAAAGAAAAATTAGTGTAAGGTCTACCAGATCAAGTATATGATAAAGATCATATATGTGATGCTTGTCAAGCTGGAAAGCAAACCAGATCATCATTTACAAGCAAAACAACTCACTCAACATCAAGAATACTGGAGCTTTTGCATCTGGATCTGTTTGGACCAGTTAAACCTCTAAGCATAATTGGGAGAAAATACACCTTAGTAATCATAGATGACTACTCAAGGTTCACCTGGCATCTTTCTGTTAAAGAAGAAAGAGACACTAGTCAAACTGCCTGATTTTCTACACAAGATCACCAAACAGAAAGAGGTGAGTGTAGTTACTATCAAAACAGATCGAGGAACAGAATTTCTCAACCAAAAGATTGAAGCATACTGCAATAAGATGAGAATCACTCATCAAACTTCAGCTGCTAGAACACCTCAACAAAATGGAGTTGTTGAAAGGCGAAACAGATCACATAAAGAAGCAGCTCGTACTATGCTAAATGCTACCAATCTACCCAAGAAATTCTGGGTAGAAGCTATCTACACAGCCTGTTATACTCAGAACAGATCATCAATTACACTCAGACATGGAAAGACACCATATGAGATCTGGAACAATAGAAAGCCTAAGATTTCTTACTTTCGTACTTTCGGTTGTTTGTGTTAGATACATAATAATGGGAAATCTCAATTGAGGACTTTTGATAGCGAAACTGATCCTGGAATATTCTTACGATATTCTGATGTTAGTAAAGCGTATCGAGTCTACAATAAGAACTCTCATATTGTGGAGGTAACACCTCATGTTGTTTTTGATGAGTCTATTGTTGAGTACAGGTCACCAGATGATAAACAGACAGAAAACCAGATGACTACAAGAAAGATGAATGAGATATTACTAGAAGATATTCTTATCTAGAATTCAAAAAGTGTTGATAAAGAGATCAATACTCCACCAATTGCTGAAGAAATTATATAGCAAGGGGGAACAATCCAACATGAACTGGATGATAACAGATCTTCAACTGAAAGCAATGAAACAGTCATTGCAGATGATAATCAATCTGAATATCAAAATCCAGAAGCAAGAACAGATGAGAATCCATTTCAAGTTTCATCAACAACTCACACTGAATTTGAGGAACCAATAGATCAACCTGACCCTGAGATATCTGATGAAGAGATGACCAGGAGAAGGAGATGGATACAAGATCATCCACCAGAACAGATCATTGGGAACCCATCAGATCGTGTGAAAACAAGAAGAATGCATGGAGAAAGTGCCTTGTTAAGTTGCTATCTCTCTCGCATTGAACCATCTGATGCTCATGAAGCACTACAAGATGCAAATTAGATAACAGCAATGCAAAAAGAACTTAATGAGTTCAAAAGAAATGAGGTCTGGTATCTCGTGGACAGACCCAAACACCAAGGAGTTATTGGTGTAAAATGGGTGTACAAAAATAAACGAGATGAGAAGGGTGAAGTAGTCAGAAACAAAGCCAATTTAGTAGCTAAAGGCTATAATCAACAAGAAGGCATTGATTTTGATGAAACATTTGCACCCGTAGCCAGACTAGAAGCTATAAGGTTGTTCTTGGCATATGCTGCACACAAAAGATTCAAGGTATATCAGATGGATGTCAAAAGTACCTTCCTAAATGGTATTCTTGAAGAGGAAGTCTATGTGGAACAACCACCTATATTCGAAGAAGCAGATCCAAATTAGAAAGTATACAGACTGACAAAAGCAATCTATGGTCTAAAACAAGCTCCTAGAGCTTGGTATGAGACACTGTCTACATTTCTACTAGAATCTGGATTCAGAAGAGGATCAGTTGACAAGACTTTGTTCATCATCAAACTTAAAGAGAATATCCTTTTAGTATAGATCTATGTAAATGATATCATATTTGGATCACAATCTACTTATTTGTGTGATAAATTTGCTGAACTTATGAAAAATAAGTATCAAATGTCCATGATGGGCAAAATGAGTTTCTTTCTAGGTTTGCAGGTCAAGCAGTTACCAGATGGCATCTTCATTAATCAAGCAAAGTATACTCACGATCTGCTGACTAAATTTGGGATCAAAGATAGTAAACCTGTTAAAATTCCAATACAGACCAACGGGAAAATTTATCCTGATCCAGAGGGAAAACCAGCAAATATCACTCAATACAGAGGGATCATAGGATCACTACTCTACCTAACTGCCAGTCGACCAGACATTACATTTGCAGTAGAAGTATGTGCTAGATATCATGCTAACCCCAAAGAATCTCACATGGAAGCAGCTAAGAAAATATTAAGATATCTTAAAAGAACAGCTCATATTGGATTATGGTATCCTTGTGAAGATAACTTTGAGCTAACTGGATATACAGACTCAGATTATGCTGGATGCAAGTTAGACAGAAAGTCAACATCTGGCACATGTCAATTTTTAGGAAATAAACTGATCTCATGGTTCTCAAAGAAGCAGACATCTGTTGCCACATCAACTACAGAGGCTGAATATATGGCAGCTGGAAGTTGTTGTGCACAAATACTCTAGTTAAAACAACAACTCAAAGACTACGAGATCAATGTCAAGGAAATACCCATCTTCTGTGATAGCTCAAGTGCTATAGCAATCACACAGAATCCTGTTTTGCATACCAGATGCAAACATGTAGATGTGAGACATCACTTTATAAGAGATCATGTTGAAAGAAAACATATACAGATAGAGAAGATACACACTGAGATACAGAGAGCAGATATCCTCACCAAAGCATTACCAGAAGAAAGATTTAAGATGTTTTGTGGGAAATTAGGATTGTTAAATCTGGAAGAAAGAACCAGATTGATATAGTACAGATTGATGAAAAACAAAGATCACATAAAATTCCAACAAGGAATTATTACCAGATCATCAAGATACAGATCATAAAATTCCAACAGGGAATTAGCACTAGATCATCAAAAATTGATGAAGAACAGATCGTTTCAAAATTCAACAGGAATTATTAAAAGGTCATCACACAAGATTGATGCCCAAATTCGAAAATGGCATAAACAGATCGATAGTGTTGACAACAGTTCGAGATCGATCTGGACCAGATGACTAGCAGCCACGTGGATATTAATTAGTCTTTTTATTAATATTCCAATTACTTGGTCAAGGGGGAAAGTCAACAAGATACGGCGATTATATCAATTTCAATCATAGCCCATATATCTAAATTCTGACAAATATACCAAATCTTTTATTTTTGATGATTAAGTACAGTGTTTGGGAAACGTGATCGAGGAGATTTTTACCAAACCAAGAAAAAGAAAGAAAATTGACGGCTAAAACAAACACGCGCCACACTACAACCGTAGGATCAAGCGCGTGTATCAAACGCAGAGAATAGGAGATAATAGACCATAAGTCTATAACTCATAAAAGCGGGAAAAGCTGAAAAAGGGAAGAATATCAATTAAATTATTACTGTGTTTATCACTTATCTATATATATTTGATAAGGCGGTTCGACTATCACCTACATTCTTCTTCTTCAACAAACACTTAGCAGATTTTTTTTCTCCATTCCAAACTCTCTCAAAATCTTCAAAAATCTTAAAAAACCTATCTATCAAAATGGCTCCAAAATCATCTTTGTTTCTTGAGCAAGCGAAATTTTTGAATCAATACATTCATCAAGATCTATATGCCGTTCTTGACACCTACGTCTTTCACAAACTGGACAAGGCTTTCGCCCTTGTTAAACGCTGGAAAGGATTTCATAATATTATCACCTCGCACCCTTTCCAATTCTTGCCAAAGGAAGTAGCAACTTTCTATCTCTCATGGCAAGGAGAGAAAGGTGGGAACGAAGCCACCATTCGAGTAAGCAAGGGAAATACTATCAGCAACACAACATACAACGTATTGAATATTATTGATGAAGTCTACAAACTGCGAGATGAAGGTCTCACTCTTGGAGACATTACTGAAGAACAATTACAAGAGGCGATAGAGACTGTGATGGTCGTGCCCATTCATGCTGGAAACTTTCTTCAAACAACACAGATGGGATGATGTGACTGAGTTCAACGACAGATTGAAGTTCCCCAACGATCAACATAAGATCGAAATGTCTATGGGAATCTCTGCCAGTCTGATAGCCAGGGTGACAGACCCTGTTTATGCCAATGCATTGATGGAGATGGGAAGCTCCAACCCAATCTGGGTTCCACCATCTGCCCCTGTAGAAAAATCAACCAAGTCCAAAGTCACAAAAGAAAAGCTAGTGGAAAGAACACCCTCAAAAAGAGTAACCAGAAGAGCCAGCTCAGTTGATACTGATACCTCCATGGCTGCTCAACAGCCCAAACCGAAGAGAAGGCGACTACAAAAACTTTCTGAACCGGTTGAGGAGGTCCAGGTTCAAGAAGCTGTCATTTCAGATATACCTATCCCTCAACAGGAGGTTGAGGTTGAGGATGTGGATGACATTCTGATTGGAGGACAGTCAGAGCAAGCTGTACCATTCTCATCCTTCAATCCAAGTCAAGAAAAGGACTTCTCACCCGCTCACACAGTCAGTCCATCATCTGCTGAACCATTAGAGCAGATTGATGAGGATGATGAAGGTGAAGATGAATCCTCTGATGAGGATGAGGAGAAGAGAAAGGCAGAAACAGTAGTAAAACTGCTAGAAGCCGAAGCAGATCGTGCAGTACTTAAGTCATTCCCAGGCATCCAGCTCACACCAAAGAGCTATGATGCAGCTAAGAGAGTAAAGCTACTGCTCCTTATCAAGGACAAGGAATTCTATGTCCTTGATGCTTTACTCAAAACAAGATCAATCGACACACTCAAAGCAGAAGAAGCAACATTATTGAACATCTTCGAAGTCTCCTCTATTGCAGAGTTGAGAGAGATTTATCTTCAGACCATCCTTGGCATAGCAAAACATGAGGCCAAGAAATTACATATCGATCTGGAACCATTATATGAGAAAGAAGGACTACTATATTTTTTTGAAAGCGTAGTTGAGGATGAGGAGGAAGAATTAGTTGAAGCTCAACAACAGGGTGCAGCAATACCAGACTCTGAACCATCTCAGCAACATAATGAGGCTACTGAACAAAAAACTACACAGGTCGAGGGGGAACCAGACAAGACTAGCAAAATCCAGATTGAGGTGGTTAATTGTCATGCCCCGATCACCGCCCTTGTGGAAAAGTCCGGATACGCAACTATAAAACAAATAATAAAATAAAGGATAAAAGGGAACTGTGGACATAACTGAACAAAAGGATATTTTATAACTGAGTCTTAGCTCATAACAAGAGTTTAACTCTGAATTGACACATTTGTCAAACAAAACAAATAAAACCTCTTGCAGCGGAAAAATGATCTACGTAAATCTACGTGTATGAGGACACGTAAACCCCCAAGAGTTTGACTACGCAAAAGACTGACAAGCCCGTCATAGCACCTCCATCCATCACGTCTCAACCTGCACATTTATAAATACATGCAGGGCTGAGTACAAACGTACTCAGTAGGCACATGCCGAAATCGCATGCGTACATATATAATTGTCATTGCCGTAAAGAGTGAAACATAGGGATTTTATCTTTAAAAGCACCTACGTTCACTAAATCTTTTTGTGAAACCTATAGTTCGACAGCTGTCTAAGTTCTTTAGTATTCCACCATATCTGTTTTCTACGTGTACCGTGAAATTGGCCACCTTCTACGGACACCTGACCGGTCAACACCTTCGTCGACTCACAGTCCTTTGTGCACACTAGTTCGAGTGGGGTTGCTTACCCACTGGAACCCGAATTCGATTAAATGATAACAAGATAGGCATCGTACAAAACATAAATCATTTCGGCAATACAATAGTTTAAAACATAAGTTCTCATTTGAAAACCTTTTCGAAATAACAACATAATAGCATACGAGCACACATAATTTCTTTGTAATTGAAAGCCTACTTGGATAGCTTCGGTTTTCACTTGCTTTGGTCTCGGAACGCGAGGTAGATCTCTCGTAAGAACCTTTAGAAAGTCTCGTATAAGTTAAAATGCTTGGAATGCTTTAGAACATGTACATCATAAGAATGTCGTATTATCAGATTCTCGTTCAATTCGTTAATTGAAAATATTGATCCCTCGAATCAATATATTTTCTAAGGTTCAAATCTCGATCAAATTACTCAAGTAGTTTGCTTTGAGTAATATAAGTGAAGTAACACTTACTTAAACAATTAAATTCTTAGTTTAAGATTATAATTAATTATTCAAATAATATAACCAAGTTTTAATAATTTAATCCTTTTGATATCTTTACAAATTATTAATTTCCTTAATAATTCCTTAATGAATTTTTTTGGGTAATAAAACTAGAGGCATTTCTATTTTAGTATCTTGATACTAGAATTAAGATAAATAATTTCTAATGGCTAAGTGAATCCCAATTATCATACTCTAAGTATGATTTAAATTTTAAATCATTTCTTATGAATAAGTTCTAATTAATTCATTATATTCCCTAAAATCAAACTAGAATCTTATTTAATTGAATCTAGTCCAATTAAATCCAAGTCTTGACTTATTAGATTAATTAATTGATCAAAGGTTTCATAGATCTTAGCCCAAATTTCAACCCATCACATAATTATTTTCGGCCCATATGTCCTCTAACTTAAGCCCAATCTATTTAAATTCCTAGGCCCAGATTAAGTAATTTAACCGGCTCAATTCTTTAATTCACTGAAGCCCAATATATTTATTTTTCTAGGCCCAGATTAAGTAATTTAACCGGCCCAATACCCGGCCCAATAACCGGCCCACCTTCTGGATGGTTCTAATCCCACTCTACCCTAATTCACTTTCACTCTTCTTTCACAGACACCACACCCGCACTTCTTCCTCCTCCCCCTCTCGATTTCTTTCTCGCTTCCTCTCGGTCTCTCTCGACTCTCAGTTCTGTTTCTCCCTCTGTTCTGCCTCCTTCTCTCCCTCCCTCACTGATTTCTCTCTGTTTCTGCCGCCTTCTCTCCCTCTCTCGTTGATCTTTCTCGGTCTCTACCTCCTTCTACCCATTTTTATTTTATGTGAAGGCTGTGGAGTTCCAGGCGGCAGTCGCCCTTCCCAGCTCGATTTATTGGATTCTCAAGATGTAAGATGGGATTTGGAGTTATTTCTGTAAGGTTTTAGTTTACAAGACTTCTAAACTTACTGCATGTTCTTCGTTCTTGGAATTTTGTTTTAAGTTCAAGGTGTTTGGGAGTTATTATTGCTTTAGACTTTGATCTTCTTTTGAAATTTTATACTTACGATTTCTTTTATTTCTGTCCTTGTGAGCTGGGGATTTGGTGAAGGAAATTACACCGCTTGATCATCATTTGGTGAGGTTCGGTGTTTGGGAGGTTCTAAGGTGAGTATAGTTTCTTTTACAGTTTAAGTTCTTCATTTCTTTTCTTTCTGTCTTTCCAATTTCATTCATCTTTCTGGCTTTATCGGTATTTCTTTGCTAATTTGTCGAGTAGGGACAGAGCCCTATTATCCCTGGAATTTCTAAGTTTTTATAGCATTTCCTTATACTATGAAATCTAGACATGTGTGCATGTATCTGTGGTTTCTAATTTGGACCAGTTTCTATGTAGTCTATGTTCCAAGAATTCTGAATATGTTTCCAATTTCTAGTGGTTGTGGTTGAAATCTTCTTTTAGAATTTTATTGTCCCGTTTAATATTTGCATGTCTAGGAACATTTTTATTAAGCCTGTTTATGTTCTTATGTTTCTGAAAGTTCAATCACGGTTTCATGTTTCTGGTTTGGATTTTATAGTGAGTGTACTCTTATGTGCTAATATAATGGAGTTATACTTCTGTTCTGGAATTTGTGCTCTGTTTTCTTTTATAAGTGATTACAAGACAGAAACCTGTATTCATATACAGTTCTTTATTTTCTGATGAGGAATGCTATATTCTGATCTCAATGTTCTGTTTTATTATTGCTTAGGGTTTGTTGTTCAAAACTATGAACATACCATTAAACTGCTATTTTAAAACATCTAAATATATATAAATTGGACTTGAAAAGACTACACGATTGAGTCTTATGTTTTGAAATCTGAAATATGTCTATGTTCTAAATCTGAAATTTGTTCTATGTTCTGTACTTCATTTCTAAGCTCTGTTTTCATGGATTTAATTGGAAGCAGTATGCAAATTATATTTAAACATAGTTGTAAGTTGAATCTCTAGATGACATAAACTTAATGTATAGTTAAAGCTTAGATTCCTCACCTTAGGACTTTAACTACTTCTTCTTGTTTTTGAATCCTTCTATCTTCTCCAGCGGCAGCAGAGGATGTATGTTTATTTTTATTTTTTTTGTGGTGCAATAACTTGCTTATGTTAGTGTCCTTTTTATAGAATAAGAAGCTTTGTTACTATCTATCCTAATTGTCAAATCTCTCTCTCTCTCTGCAGGTAAAGCAAGGCATGGTTGGAAGTCCCTTATTCACCCCAGCAGTAGGTTTCAGGTGTTGGGGACTTGTGATTCAATCACTTCCTATTTGCACACCATGCTGCAATCTGTCACCTCTTAAGTTCCTGCCTTATCTTTGCTTAGTAGCGATGTAGGCTTTATAGAAAGTCTTTCCTATGTTGTAATTTCTTTTACTTAGCTTTCTTATCTCTTCCTTTATTACATCTACAAATATATATATATATATATATACTGTAATTGTATATTTAGCAGGTTATACTTTAGTTTATGTATTAGGCGTGTGAACTCAGGTATATCTGCTGTAATATTCTACTTACTATATATAGATATCATCATCACACTTGTACATTTATATATACAACCTGATTCTTTTACACCTGCACTCACGTGCACATATATCTACTTAATGTATATAATTTGCAAGTTATTAAACATATACGTGTATATATATATATATATAATACCCCAAATTATATAAGTATACTTAGCATTATTGTCTCTTAATTAATTACCCAAATTAAATTCTCAATACTTCTTTCCTTAAAACAAAGACTTCACTGTAGCTAGGTTCAACTTAACATTAATTAAAAATACAAAGTTCAATAGGTAATTTCAAGCGTGTTCGAAATTCGCTTATTTTGATAATTAAAAGACAGGGCATTACATCCTCCCCCTCTTAACAAAATTTCGTCTCGAAATTTGTACTTTCTACTCGAATAACTGAGGGTACTTTTCTCTCATTTTATCCTCCAGTTCCCACGTAGCTTCTTCTTGTCCATGATTTCTCCACAACACTTTTACTAAGGAAATATATTTACTTTTGAGTTGTTGCACTTTATGATCTAAACTAGCTTCGGGTCTCTCCTCGTACGTCAAGTCGGAATTTAAAATCATTTCTTCTTAATGGATGACGTGTTTTGGGTCAAATATGTATTTTCTAAGCTGTGACACGTGAAATACATTGTGAACGTTCCCGAAACTTGGCGGCAATGCCAGTCTGTAAGCAACTGATCCTATCCTCTCTAGGATCTCATAGTGTCCAACAAAACGGGGTCGTAGTTTTCCTTTGACACCAAATCTGACTATCCCTTTGGAAGGAGATACTTTTAGGAAAACTCGGTCGCCTTCTTTGAATTGTAACTCGGTCCTACGAGTGTCAGCATAAGATTTCTGTCTGTCTTGCACTTCTTTGATTCTTCTTTTGATCTGACGAACAATCTCTATCATTTCACCAACTGAGTCTGGGCCCACTATGGCTCTTTCTCCAACTTCGTCCCAATACAATGGCGACCTACACTTTCTCCCATAAAGTGCCTCATATGGTGCCATTGCTATGGTAGCTTGATAACTATTGTTATAAGCAAACTCAATTAATGGTAGTATTGTTTCCCAACTTCCGCATCTGTCGAGAATCACTGTTCTCAACATATCTTCCAGAGTTTGAATAGTCCTTTCGGACTGTCCATCAGTTTGTGGATGAAAGGCAGTACTAAAATTTAACCTCGTTCCTAACTCCTTCTGTAAGCTTATCCAGAATCTGGATGTGAACTTCGAGTCTCGATCTGACGTTATCGAGACAGGTACGCCGTGCAGGCGTATGATCTCTCGCACGTACAACTGAGCCAGCTTATCTGAACCGTACGTGATCATGATAGGTACAAAATGAGCAGATTTTGTGAGCCGGTCCACTATTACCCAAATAGCAGTATTTCCTCTCCTGGATTTGGGTAATCCAGTCACAAAATCCATCGCTATGTGTTCCCACTTCTATTCTGGAATCTCTAACGGCTGTAGTTTCCCATAGGGTCTCTGGTGTAGTGCTTTCACTTGTTGACAAGCTAAGCATCTCTCCACGAAAGAGGCTATGTCTCTCTTCATACCGTCCCACCAGAATTTCTTTTTCAGGTCCTGGTACATTTTTGTACTCCCCGGGTGAGCGGTATAGGGCGTATCGTGTGCTTCGCTCATGATCTCGTCTTTGAGTTTCTCATTGTGTGGAATGCACAATCTTCCCTCAAAGGTGATAGTGTTGTCAACTTCTTCTCTGTAGTTTGTAGCGTCCTTATTTCTCACCTTGAGCTGTATCTTTTCCAATTTCTCATCCATCCTTTGTGCTTCTAGAATTCGACTTCTCAGGTCTGGTTCTATCACTAATGTGGCGAGAACTCTTTCCACAGTTTCAAGAGGCTGTAAGACTTCTAAGTTCATCTTACTGAACTCTCTTAAAAGGTCTGCCTCTTGAGTTAGTAGAAATGCGATCTTTGACGAGCTTTTACGACTCAGAGCATCAGCTACTATATTAGCTTTGCCTGGATGGTAATTAATACCGCAGTCGTAATCTTTCACTAATTCTGGCCATCTTCTCTGTCTCATGTTAAGATCCTTCTGCTAGAAGAAATACTTGAGACTTTTGTGATCCGTGAAAATTTCACACCGAACTCCGTAAAGGTGGTGCCTCCAAATTATCAAAGCATGCACTACTGCAGCTAGTTCAAGATCATGAGTGGGATAGTTAAGTTCGTGCGGCCTGAGTTGTTGCGATGCATAGGCTATCACCTTCCTTTCTTGCATCAATACACAGCCTAACCCATTCTTAGATGCATCTGTGTAGACAACATACTCCTTGTTTGGTTCTGGGACGGCTAAAACTGGGGCTGTCGTCAGTTTGTCTTTCAACAGTTGAAAATTATCCTCACACTCCTGAGACCATTTGTACTTGATTCCTTTTCGCAGCTGTTGCGTCATTGGTCTCGCTATCTTAGAAAATCCTTCTATGAATCTTCGGTAATATCCAGCAGTCCTAAGAAACTTCGGATTTCGTTGGGAGTGGTCGGTGACTTCCAATCTCGTACTGCTTCTACTTTGTAGGGTCCACCTTGATTCCTTCTGACGACACAATATGTCCAAGGAAGATTACCTCTTTCAGCCAGAATTCACACTTACTGAATTTGGCATAGAATTTCTCGTTCCTGAGGGTTTCCAAAGTGATTCTTAGATGTTTCTCATGTTCTTCTTCGCTCTTTGAGTATATGAGAACATCATCTATGAATACTAGGACAAATTTGTCTAGGTAAGGATGAAACACTCGGTTCATTAGGTCCATGAATACTGCAGGTGCATTGGTTAGTCCGAACGGCATTACTACAAACTCGTAGTGACCATAACGTGTCCGAAAAGCTGTTTTAGGGACATCCTCTGTTCGAATCTTCAATTGGTGGTACCCTGAGCGTAAATCTATCTTCGAGAAAATGCTTGCTCCTTTCAGTTGATCAAACAAGTCGTCTATCCTTGGCAAAGGATATCGGCTCATGAGTGTCAGCTTGTTTAGACCTCTTTAGTCTATGCACATCCTTAACGTTCCATCCTTCTTCTTCACGAACAGTACCGGCGCTCCCCATGGCGATACATTAGGTCAGATGAAACCTAGATCTAAAAGTTCTTGGAGTTTTATCTTGAGCTCTTCTAACTCCTTAGGCGCCATTCGGTAGGGTGCCTTCGATATTGGTGCCGAGCCTGGTTCCAAGTCTATCGTGAACTCTAGCTGGCGGTTTGGTGGCAATCCAGGAAATGCTTCAGGAAATACGTCTGGGTATTCCCGCACGATAGCGACATCTTCAATCCTTCTCTCTTCTTCCATTTCCCCACTCAGATGAACGAGATAGGCTGAACATCCCTTCTTCACCAGTTTATCGGCTTGTATTGCCGAGATAACTGTCTTTCTACGACTCATGGTAATCCCGTGGAAACTTAAGGGTTCTTTTCCGGGAGGTTGTGTTTGTGTCTCTTGATTATAGTTATTCACATATAAGGTATTATTTGAGTGAGACTTAGTCATCCTAATAAGAAGATTTATCTTACTACTTCAAGCTATCTTAAGTTGTTAAGAGTGCTAAAGCCTTATACTTAAGTATTAAACAAGAAAACCTAAAAAGTTTTGAATTGGTGTATCCCCCCCCCCCCCCATACACCAATCTAGCTCTTTCGGGACCAACAAGTGGTATCAGAGCAGTGGTTCATTTTGACCATTGTTTCTAGATTCACAAGAGATTTTCTCTGTGTGGTCAACTTGAATAGATCTTGGAAAACGTTTTCACAGCATACTGCACTTGCATTTAACTAATCATCTACTCTAAGTCATGGAAGGTCAAATGGCTAGGGCTTGTGAGGATTTCTCCATAGCTGGATATGAAGATTGGAGCTTCAGACTGGAGATGTGTCTAAGAGCTCATCACATCAAGATGTGGTCCGTCATCACAAATGGACCAATCAAAATTATGAACAAACAATCCGCTGAGATTAAAGATGGAACGGGACCCACACCCACCGTTGAGTTAGTTGAAAAGGAAAAGGATATGGACGACTACACAACGGAGGAGAAGAAAGAAGCTAGTCTAGACGACTATGCTAAAGGATTGATTTCCAGCACAGTTAAGGGAATCTACCTTGCTAAGATCCGACGTCTCAAAACAGAAAAAGAGATGTGGGATGTACTGCGAGAGATAAGCATGGGATCCGATGTGATCCAAGAAAACAAGCTCTCGATAGCTTGTAACAAGTACGAAGAATTCAGAATGAAGCAAGGAGAAACCGTTGCTCAAATGAAGAACAGGTTCACTGAAATCCTGATAGAGATTGACGCTATTGATAAAGACAAATATACACAGCGTGAAAAGAATCTCAAAATCATACGAGCTCTACCTGCAAGCTGGGAAATCTATTCCGCCATGCATCCCATGATGCCAGAATTCAACTCTCTTACTATTGATGCTTTGTTTGATTTACTAACAGGCAATGAGTACGAAATTAATCGTATTCATGGTCACTCTAACTCTTCTCTTAACAAATCAACTATTGCAGGAACAAAAGAAAAGGAAATTGCCTTCAAAGCAAAGTTAAAAGACAAGGAGGTGGAAAGGAAAAATGCACCTGTTGTGGTGGTAATGTTGTGGTGGTAAAAGAATCATCAAGCTCAGATGATGAAAACTACCCCACTAAGAATTACTTTGAAGAGTACTCGCTAATGGCTCAACGATTCCAGAAGTTGGAGCTTAGGGCAAACAGATACAAACGACTCTACAAGGACAACAATAGAAATTTCAAAGGACGAGATCGATCAGGAGATCGACCCGAAAGAAAGAGTGAAGTAAAACCTAACTCTTCTTATGTTAAGGCTGACTTGTCCGAATTTTCTTGCTTTAAGTGTGGCAGGAAAGGTCATTTTAAAACAGATTGCCCAGATATCTCTAAAGCTGAGAGAGAAGAACTAAGAAACAAGCGAGATAGAAAGCTTCGAGAACAAAGAAAAGCAATGCTCGCAGAAGAACAAACTACATCACACACATTAACCGACAGTTCATCCGAAAACGATGAAGCCTTCATCGCCGAAGAGGATGAAGAATGGGATGAGTGCCTCATGGGTCATGACAACGGACTCGACAACAATGAGGTAGTAAATAATTGTTCTCCTATTTCTAACTCACCTTTATATGATTCTGGTGACGAAGAAGAGATAGAAGAAGAAGAAGAAGACTATCTGTCCATCGAAGATTTTAACAAACTCATGGAAGATCATGCAAGATTGAACAAGATGTTCAAACATGATGTTGGATCGGGAGCGCCCATCAGAATTGACGTACTGGCCCCACACACCAACACTTTCTTTCCCAGCCTGCTTTGTCCTCACTGACAGGCTGACCCAGGACACTTCCCAGTAGGTCACCCATCATAGTATTGCTCCAAGCCAAGCACGCTTAACCTTGGAGTTTCTACTAAGGGGTCACCTGAAAAGATGATGCACCATGTTGGTATGAGTAGTACTAATCAATTCATTTAACCTCTCGTCAACAATGGTAGTGCAGGCCCTTTTCGACTGAGGCAGGCCGCACTCCCATAAGTTCTCTCGGGTACGATACACGGAGGACCCCCCCTCCGGGAGGTGCTGGAGTCCACTTCCCAACAATCCCCCCCTCAGCACCATCCCGGTACTCTGGAGGATGCATCGGACCTTGAGAGCATATGCTGGCGCTCCTTCGAACCCGGGCCACGGGGCTACCTATGACACCCAAAGGACCGTCAATCTCGCACCTCGGATTACGACCATGAATCGTCATAACCCCTAGAGTTGTTGTGCCCAACAACCCCTCCCCTCAGGCACTCCCTGCCTAGGGATGGCTCCGCCGGATTCGATTCTTCACATCCGAAGCCCCGGCTCTGATACCAATTGTTGGATCGGGAGCGCCCATCAGAATTGACGTACTGGCCCCACACACCAACACTTTCTTTCCCAGCCTGCTTTGTCCTCACTGACAGGCTGACCCAGGACACTTCCCAGTAGGTCACCCATCATAGTATTGCTCCAAGCCAAGCACGCTTAACCTTGGAGTTTCTACTAAGGGGTCACCTGAAAAGATGATGCACCATGTTGGTATGAGTAGTACTAATCAATTCATTTAACCTCTCGTCAACAATGGTAGTGCAGGCCCTTTTCGACTGAGGCAGGCTGCACTCCCATAAGTTCTCTCGGGTACGATACACGGAGGACCCCCCCTCCGGGAGGTGCTGGAGTCCACTTCCCAACACATGCCATAAAGGAAAATGGAAGAATGGCCAACACTATTCAAGAAATGAAGAAAGTAAGTGCTTCATTCAATGATAGAGAGAAGGCAATGCTTCTGCAGATAAAGAACAAGAGTGAAGAAGTCTACGCTCTTAATGCTAAAATCTCGGATTTGATTGAAAGAGAATCGTCGGCCAATAACAAGGCGGAGAATTTTGGTGTAATGCTTAATTATTACATCCACAAAAAATCAGACAGAGTTCATCTCATCAATGATATGCAAAGGAGATCGTCAGATCATGGAGGAATTGGATTTAATGGAGTCGACAAAGGTCCACCCAAAGGAAACTTTGTCAAGGAGAAGGGAAAGGACAAGATAGTAAATCTCAAAAATAGTGCAAAACAGCCGCAAGCAATTTTGATCAAGGATCAAGGACAACGACAACAGAGGTTCACTACACAAGGAATTGGTTTTCAACAAAGAAAACCACCTGCACAAAAGTTCAATCAACCTGCTTCAAAGGCCAACCATCAGCGAGCTCCTCCACAATTCAAACAGAGAAAACCACAAGTCCATCACAAACCAACTGCTCCTAGGAAACATGTGTCCAATCATCCACCTGCTCAAAAGAAAATCGTGTACATTGATTTTAGTGGGAGGCAAATCAGACCATCACAGAATGTCTCCATAATTAGACAAATTTGGGTTCCAAAAGGAACATTGTCTACTAACAAAGCACCCTCATTCAGTGGGGTAGCTAAATGAATGTTCATTGCAGGATAGGAGATCGATGAGAAGATCGCGCACAGCTCGGGGCGCAGATTGGATACTTGATAGTGGATGCTCCAAATATATGACATACAACAAAGAATTGTTAATCAACTACAAGGAGTGCACTGGACCAATTGTTACCTTTGGAGGAAACTCAAAAGGATATACAAAGGGTTATGGTGACCTTCAAGTTGGTAACACTACTATTTTAAATGTTTCGTATGTGGAAGGATTAAATCATAATCTATTCTCAATTAGCCAATTTTGTGCTAATAACAAGAGAGTAGAATTTACAGCTAACAAGTGTCTTGTCAAAAACATAGAAGGAGAAGAAATTCTTCTTACTGGGATTTTGCAGGACAGGTTGTATATTGTACAATGGAACAATCAAAATGAAACCTGTCTAGTGACAAAATCAAATTCAGAAACCAGCTGGCTGTGGCACAAACGATTGAGCCATTTGAACTTCAAGACAATCAACAAGCTGGTAAAGGACAATTTGGTTGAAGGTCTACCCAATCAAGTATTCGACAAAGACCATAAATGTGATGCTTGCCAAGCTGGAAAACAAACAAGAGCTTCATTCTCTACCAAGGCAGCCCACTCTACTTCAAGAATTCTAGAGCTCCTACATCTAGACCTTTTTGGACCTGTATCTCCATTAAGTGTTAACGGTAGAAAGTATACTCTTGTTGTTATTGATGATTTCTCTAGATTCACTTGGGTTATTTTTATGTTCAAGAAAAAGGAAACACTAGAGAAACTACCCGATCTGCTCAACAAACTTTCAAATCAAAAAGAGTCATCCATCATCACCATTCGATCTGATCGAGGAACCGAATTTATTAATCATATGATCGAAGAATACTGTTCAAAGATGGGAATTCTTCATCAAACTTCAGCAGCTCGAACACCTCAACAAAATGGGATTGTGGAGAGGCGCAACAGATCGCTCAAGGAGGCAGCTCGAACCATGTTAAATGAAATCAATCTCCCAAAGAAATTCTGGGCAGAAGCAGTCAACACCGCTTGCTATACTCAAAATCGATCTGTTGTGACAAAACGTCATGGGAAAACTCCATACGAACTATGGAACAACAGGAAGCCTCGAATCTCTTATTTTAAATCATTTGGTTGTAAATGTTACATTCACAACAATGGGAAAACTCAATTAAAAACCTTTGACAGCAAAAGTGATCAAGGAATATTTTTAGGATATTCTGAGATCAGTAAAGCTTATAGGGTTTTTAATAAAAGAACCCTTGTTGTGGAAGTAACACCACATGTTGTTTTTGATGAAACCAATTTTGAAGCTTCAGGAACAGATAGCAGTTATTCAAAGGATGATAACTCTCGCTCAACCTTGAGAAATTCCACAGATTGTCTAATCGATGACATCCTACTATGGAGTCCACGAAAAGATGAAGATGAAGAAGAAACCAATAATCAACCGGCTGGAGAAAATTCATAGCAAGGGGGAACAAATGAAGGGGGAACCTCTCATGAACATCTTCAACCAACTGTTAATGAACAAAATGCTCCTTCCCTTTCCTCAACTCAACCACCTGTTCAACAATTGGTAAATGAAGTATCAAATATTGATTTAAACACTAACGATCTCTTTGATGCATTTTCCATAGATCATCCTGAATTCGAGAATCAACCCGATGAGATAGAGGTCGAAATATCTGAAGAAGAAATGAAAAGGCGAAGAAAATGGGTAGACAGCCATCCATCTGATCTCATTGTTGGGAACCCAACAGATGGAGTTAAAACTAGACGCATGCATGGAGAAAGTGCATTACTAAGTTGCTACATAGCCCACACCGAACCAAAAGACATCGATGAAGCCTTGCAAAGTGCAGATTGGATCAATGCCATGCAAGAAGAATTGAATGAGTTCAAGAGAAATGATGTGTGGTACTTAGTGGATCGACCTCATCATCAAGGAGTTATTGGAGTCAAATGGATTTTCAAGAATAAACGAGATGAAATTGGTGAAGTAGTAAGAAACAAGGCAAGGCTAGTCGCAAAGGGTTATTGTCAACAAGAAGGGATAGATTTTGATGAGACATTTGCTCCTGTTGCAAGACTAGAAGCCATCAGATTGTTTCTTGCCTATGCAGCTTTCCAACGCTTCAAAGTATTCCAGATGGACATAAAGAGTGCATTTTTGAATGGAATTCTAGAAGAAGAAGTTTATTTGGAACAACCACCGGGGTTTGAAGTTGAAGATGAGAGCAAGGTGTACCAATTAGCAAAAGCAGTGTATGGATTAAAACAAGCTCCTCGAGCTTGGTATGAAACACTATCCACATTCTTACTTCAATCGGGATTCAAACGTGGATCAGTAGACAAGACATTGTTCACCATCAAAGTCCAAGACTATATCCTTTTAGTTCAAATTTATGTTGATGATATTATTTTTGGATCCAAATCTGAATTCCTTTGTAACAAATTTAGTAAGCTCATGCAGGACAAGTACAAGATGTCAATGATGGGAGAAATGAATTTCTTCCTAGGCTTACAAGTCAAGCAATCTGCTGATGGGATCCTAATTAATCAATCCAAATACATTAACGATCTCATCTCAAAATTTGGAGTTAAAGATTGCAAACCAGGAAAAATACCAATGCAAACCAATGGACAGATTGGCCCTGATGTACTCGGGAAGGCTATAGATGTAAAATTGTATCGTGGTATTATCGGATCACTTTTGTATCTAACTTCTAGTCGACCTGACATTACTTTTGCAGTTGGTGTTTGTGCTAGGTATCAAGCGAGTCCAAGGGAATCTCACTTGGAAGCAGCCAAACGAATATTGCGTTATCTCAAAGGGACCATAGAAATAGGTTTATGGTATCCATGTGATGATAACTTTGTACTAACTGGTTATTCTGATTCTGATTATGCAGGTTGCAAGCTTGATAGAAAATCCACCTCTGGGACTTGTCAATTTCTTGGAAACAAGCTCATCTCGTGGTTTTCTAAAAAGCAAACCTCAGTTGCAACCTCTACAACAGAAGCAGAATACATGGCAGCAGGGAGTTGCACAGCACAGATCCTATGGCTCAAACAACAGCTAAAAGATTACGAAGTACAGATGGATGCAGTTGCAATATTTTGTGACAGCTCGAGCGCCATAGCTATAACACAAAATCCAGTACTTCATACACGATGCAAACACGTGGATGTTCGTCATCATTTTATCCGTGACCACGTGGAAAGAAAGAACATCAAGATAGAGAAGATTCATACGGATATACAACGAGCTGATATCCTAACTAAAGCATTAGCCGAGGACAGATTCAAAATGCTTTGTGGCAAGTTGGGTTTAATCAACCTAATTGAAAATGGTACAAAAGTAAACAACAGATAGTAAATGGTACAATACGATCTGTTGTTACACATCTTATTATCAATCTGTTTATTAATCATTCTATTCATTGATTAATACTCTTCAACAGCTAGAACATTTCACTTAACATCTAGCTGTTCAAAGGAATTCTCTATCTGGTACATATATCAAGGGGGAACCCATGAAGAAAAGTGATCAAAACAACCAACAGTGAGAAGTTAGTAATTAACAGCGAGCTGCTGCAATCTTAAATGTCTCGCTGTTCATATTAAAATTTTAGCCAAAGGTTACCTACTCTCAACAGCGAGAGATGATGTAACATCACATAAATCTTACCAACAACGAGAGATCATCAAAGGACAGATTGTTTCCATAACATAAACAATCTGTTTGGCATTAATTAAGGGGGAATATTACTCTCACTATTTATTTCTGACATTTACTCTCATCTCTATTGATATTCTATACTAATGATTAACATTAATTATCATTTATTTATACAATACCAAGAGTCGAATGTGTCAGAAGATTGAGAGAAAAAGGAAGGATCATTAAATGCTGCAGGGTTCGAAATTCGTGCGACTGCAGTGATGTGACGTGCGGCCGTCATAAACGTTGGCGTGTGAAGTGGAAACGCTAAAGTGGGCGGGAAAACTCTAACCTCAGGGAGTAATCTTGACCGTAGATTTAATTCACTTTTTATCCTTTTAATCCTACGCGTTGATTTGGCTATATATATAGGGTAGTTTGACTGTTTCATCTTCTACACACTCATATTTTCACTAAACCAAATCGCCATTGTTAAAGCTTCAAAATACAAAATTTCTCTGTCGCTTTAACTCTCAAACCCTGTCCTCAAATACTCTTTACAAAATGACTAACTCCGAAGCAAGTTCTTCATCATCACATGCTGCATCTCCCATTTCTGTTTCCAAGATGCTTCAGTTAATCGAAGCAAAATTATCTCCTGAACCAAGAGCAGTACTTCATCATCATGGATACTCTCTCCTCGATGACCTTTTTGCCAAAATTGAAGCTTGTTCAGGTTGCTTAAGATGTTTAGGCATGCATGAAATAGGGTTTAATGGTCATAAATCATATGTGCATTTCTGTGAGATATAAATGATTTGATATTGATTTCATCAAATACTTATATGTTGTTGCATCAATCATTAAAATATATTTGTTTTTTGTACATTTTTGAGTGATTGCATATCCATATGCTATGAGTTGAGTGCCTAAATAGAAACTCAATCAAAGTCATAATTCAAGCATATTTTGGACTAATTAGGATTAATTCTGTGTTAATAATCTGTGATTTAAAAATGTTCTAAAAAGGACAGCGACCTGTTAAACTACAGATCGATTAGTTGATTGTCACGCTGCCAGCATCCAACTGTATTCTATACTTAACCATTTTCTTGTGATTATGTTAGGATTTCACAAAATCATAACAAAGGAGCCCCGATTTTATCTACCTCGCCAAGTGGCTCTGTTTTATTGTTCATGGATAGAAGACGATAATGATGAATACACAGTCGAGCTGCCAGTTGGAAAGGAAAAGAAGGAACGGAAACAAGTGATCGATATGATTCTAAATACATACGATCTAATTGATGAAGGAAGGATGATAGAGGAGGTCACAAATGATGAGGTTTCTGAAGCACTTAACGTAATCGTGGCTCACCCAACAGAGTGGGATGGGAAAGCCATAACAAGGAGTTCGATGCTGCCCACATTTTGTATGCTCCTCGACCTCATTCAAAAAGTGTTTCTGGGTCATCAGGGAACCTTTGATGCGGTGACTCCAATCAAACTTAAAGTACTGAATTCTGTACTTCTCAATTTGAACATCAACTGGGGCAGATCGCTGCTTAAACTTATTATTGATGAGGAAAGACAGATAGATCTCAGATTGAACACAGATGGAGCTTGCATTCACCTGCATGTCAAGCACCCTCTCCGATTGTCCACCAAAATAAGCACCATCATCGATGGCGTACACAACAAGGACAAATGGCACAAGGCCATTGAATTTGATCCTGATTGGATAGTTCCCAAATCTCGACATCAAGTAGAGATGTCCCTGGGAATCGCAGCACAAATATTTGTCAAGGTGACTGATGATAAGATTAGGGAAGCCATGATTGCGGTTGGGAAGTCAAATACTGAATGGGTGATACCAATGAAGAAGCCAAGAACAGTTGGAGAAGCTGCTGCAACACAGGCAGCTGCAGAACAAATCAAGAGAAAAGCAGCTGGAGGAGCTCAGCCCGCTGCTGCAAAGAAGAAACAGAAGGTTTCTAAAGAATCTTCTCCTGTTATGGAGAAGAAGAAAGCTGAGAAGAAAGCTCCAAAGAAAAAGGCAGTAAAAGAACAACCCAAACAGACAGCACGAAAATTATTGGATGAACTTGAGGCTACAACAAATATTGATACTATCAATATTGAAGAAGCGGATGTTGCAGAAAATGTTCATGAGCAGCCCGCTGATAACTTAACCGAACGATTGGTTGGGGCTCACATGATTTTTGAAGGTATGAAGGAAGCAGCTTCAGAATCAGTGCTCAAGAGCTTGCCAGGAATTGAGCTAACCCCCACCGCTTTTGACATGGGAAAAAGGTTTCAAGTCTATCTCGACATTCGAGATAGCAAATTTTACATTTTGGAGTCAATTTTGATGCTGTTCACCATCAGTGATCTCAAGGTGGAAGAAAACAAGCTGATTTCGTATTTTGGATTTCTGGATTTACCCGACGCTCGTCAATTCTTTAGAACATACGTTCTAACAAAAATGAAGGAAGAAGCAGCAGAGTTAAAGGTCGATCTTGCTCCTTTCTACTCCACCGAACAAAATTTCTTCAACAATGCAGTGGATCTGTCATCCGGGGATTTTGATATGGCTTTCAACTTCCCTGATCAATCTGTTGGGCAATCCTCTCCCATCATGAAACAAGCCTCCACATCTCAGCCACCTGTTGTTGAAATTGTTGAGAAGCAGATCGAGGAAAGGAAAACAGAGGAGAAGGTTGAAGTAATTGTGTCTGAGGATGTGCAGCTAGAGGAAACAAAACAAGATGACAAGATGGACGACGCTGAGACTCAAAATGTCGATGAAGCTGTTTTTGAAGAAATCTATACACAGGCGACTGCTCCAGCTGACTATCAGCACTTCTCTCTAGATGAGCTATTAATGCAACACATTGACCCAGTTTTGACGAAGGAGCAAATTAGTCAGCTCATTCATTCACGCATAAATGATCGATCTGCAGCTATGGTCAATTTTGTCAAGACAGCTGCAGAGACTGCAATAAGGGTGGCGGAGGCCAATTTTGAACGAGCTCACAATTCACTATCTTCTGCACTACACAAATCTCTGGATAGTGATAGAGAGGTTTTTGATACCTACAAGAAGGAAACCGAGGCCAAATTGTCAAACATTCTAGCTGAAGCAAACAAATTTGAAGAAAAAATGATGGAGGCTGGAAAGAAGCTTGTTGAAGAGGTCAAGAAGCAAGTGGAGAAACAGCTTGAAGATATGGAAATGACGACTATTCCAGCTGTGTTTGAGAAGAATGTTCCAGCTGTTATTCGATCTTCTCTACCCACTGCTATCAAGCCTATTTTGAAAACGGAGATTGAGAAAGCTGATCTCGCATCACGTGATGAAGTGTTCAAATTATCCAAATCTCTAACTGACTTGAAAGCCTCAAACAGCGCCCTGTCAAATGATGTCAAGAAGCTAGCTGTCTCTTCCGCCAAACAATTTGATGAGATCAATGCAAACATATCTACTCTTTTGCATTACAAGGAAGAGATGGATAAGAAATTCAAAGAGATGGTTGAAGAGAATGCCTCCCTTAAGCTCATCATGTCGAAAGATTTTGATGATGTCGAAAAGGGGGAAGGAAAGAAAGCTGTCCAGACCGCTGCTCCCTCTCAAACTAAAAAGAACCCTGCTATCATCAAGAAAAAGAAACTCACGGCTAAACAGATTGCAGAGGCTAAACAAATGCAGAAAGAGAATGAAGAGAAAGAGAGGATAATGGAGGAGGCAAAGAAGGCAGCAGCAAGAAGTAAAGGTAAGAAAGTCATAACTGAAGATGATGAAAATGAGGAGATGTTTTTGGATGGATGCACTGCGGAGCAGATTGCAAATCCAGAATTCAGAGAACTGTGGAGAGCTGAGAAGCAAAGGAGAGGAGTAACTGGTGCTTTAGATGAAAATGTTGAATCTCCAGAAGAAGAAGAAATTGAGCCAACCAATCCAGTTTTCAAATTCTTTGAAAAATACCAGCTCAAGGATGCTCAAAATCTTACATGGCTACATTCAAAGAAAGCAGCGAGATGGAATCAGCTGATCAAAGAATTCGTGGTCCAACATTACTATCTGATGGATGAAGGCACACAAGGTGGAAATGTGGATGAATTGTTTAGAGAATTCCTAAAGCAGCACAAGAATCAATCATTCGTGGAATATCTCTTCAGACAATCTGCAATGCAAAATCATCCATTAACTGCTCCAAAGCGAACTACAATTCTATATCCAAGAATACAAGGAACAACGGAGGTTGATCACAATGCAATATTAAATCACATCAACCATTCTGCAAAAGCCATGGGATACCCAATCGATATAAACAACAAAGACTACAGACGGGTATTCAATGGCATCTATGCAAGCTTTGGAGTTCCCTCGGAATTAAGGAGGAGAGAGATGGTGGAAGCTAGAAGAGCGAGAATGGCTGAACAATCAAGGAAGCAAACTGCAGATCAAAGCCAAGCTCCAAATCAATAATGTTTAATTTTCCTTCATTTTGTAAATGAACAGCTCGCTGTCCATATTGAATATCAAATTGTAATAGCTAAATAGCCAGTGAATGAAAATGATAAACATCTTTTGATTCAAAAACAACCTGATGACAATATCTAGTTGTCCAGGCAATGTTTTATGTGTTATCTTATCCTTTAAATTTTATTGATCTATCTTCCAACTGCTATTATCTCACATGTTTAGAAATTGTAAAGTGTTGGTTTCGACATCATCAAAAAGGGGGAAATTGTTGGGAACCCTACAATGTTGTTATGGTTTTGATAATGTTATTCGAAACAACACTTAGTTAAGTAAAAAATGCGAAATCTTAAATCATGGAATTGATGTTATCTATTAAGGCACAGCTTGTTTATAAAAGAAGAAGATCGTGATATTACTCCTATCTGTATTATTCTTCTCTAGCTGTCCTGGACTCATCAATTCAATCAAGGCTTAAAACTCATTGTAATGATGGCATGTTAAACTTTGAACAGATCGAAGTATGGGAATCAGATCATAAGTTTAACAGCTCGCTGTCTTTTTGCCTTATGTGATTTTAGGTTTCTTCTCTATTAGTTTTTACATGATCAAAATTGTGAAAGGAAGTT
>JAPKLX010000581.1:0-88552 GCA_026898415.1 Leonotis leonurus | reverse complement strand
GCTTTAATTATCATTTAATTACAGCTACAGTATTTCGGGGTACTACATTCCACCCCCCTTAAATAAAATTTCGTCCCGAAATTTAGTACCTTAGATGAAGATCTCAGGATACTTCTCTTTCATTTGATCTTCTAATTCCCAAGTAGCTTCTTCTAAATCGTGATGCCTCCATTGAACTTTTACTAAAGGAATAGATTTATTCCTTAATTTCTGCTCTTTTCGATCTAAGATGCGTTCAGGCTTTTCTTCATAGCTCAAGTCTGGTTCGGGAACTATTTCTTCTTGATGAACTATGTGTTTTGGGTCAAACACATATTTTCGTAATTGCGACACATGAAACACATTATGTACATTACCAAAATTTGGCGGTAATGCTAACCTGTAAGCTACAGGTCCTATTTTCTCTAGTATTTCATATGGTCCAATAAATCTCGGCTTTAGTTTTCCCTTTACACCGAATCGATGCACTCCTTTAGTAGGAGAAACTTTTAGGAAGACTTTATCTCCTATTTCGAAATTCAATTCGGTTCGTCGAGTATCTGCATATGATTTCTGACGATCTTGAGCTTCTTGAATTCTTCTCTTTATCTGTTGTACGATCTTGATCATTTCTTCTATTGCTTCTGGTCCCAAGACTTTTCTTTCTCCAACTTCATCCCAATAAAGAGGTGATCTACACTTCTTACCATAAAGAGCTTCATATGGCGCCATGCCAATCGTCGCTTGATAGCTATTATTATACGCGAACTCTACTAACGGTAAAGCTTGTTCCCATTGTTCACCTCGGTCTAATACTACTGTTCTGAGCATATCTTCTAACGTTTGAATCGTTCTTTCTGTTTGACCATCCGTTTGTGGATGAAAAGTTGTACTGAAATTCAAACGTGTTCCCAATTCTTCTTGAAAACTCGTCCAAAACCGAGAAGTAAACTTGGTATCTCTGTCGGACGTAATGGATACAGGCACTCCATGCAAGCGAACTATTTCTCGAACGTATAGTTGCGCCAACTTGTTAGCTCCATAATTAGCAGGAATTGGGATGAAATGAGCGCACTTAGTGAGTCGGTCAATGATGACCCATATAACTGTATTGCCGCGTCTCGATCTAGGTAGACCGGTTACGAAATCCATAGCTATATGGTCCCATTTCCATTCAGGAATTTCCAAGGGTTGTAGCTTCCCATATGGCAGCTGATGTAACGCTTTTACTTGTTGGCAAGCTAAGCATTGTTCTACGAATGACGCTATATCTTGTTTCATTCCAACCCATACAAATTTCTGTTTGAGATCTTGGTACATCTTCGTACTTCCGGGATGAGCTGTATAAGGCGTGCTATGGGCTTCACTCATAATTTCTTCTTTAAGCTTTTCATCATTAGGAACACAAATTCTATTTCTGAACATGATAGCATTATTTTCAGCTTCATGATAGTCAACAAGACCTTCAGTTCTAATCTTCATTCTTAACTTTTCTAGCTGCTCATCTCGTCGTTGTGCTGTCACTATTCGGGTTCTCAAGTCAGGTTCAACCACTAAAGACGCAATAATGTCTTTTGTGGTTTCTGGTGGTAGCACCACTTCTAATCTCATCTTCTCAAATTCCTTAATCAATTCTCTTTCTTGCGTAAGGGAAATTCCCATCATCATTTGGCTCTTCCTGCTTAGTGCATCTGCCACGACGTTGGCTTTACCAGGATGGTACTTAATTTCACAATCGTAATCTTTAACAAGCTCGAGCCATCTCCTTTGTCGCATGTTGAGATCCTTTTGTTCGAAGAAATACTTCAAACTTTTATGGTCGGTGTAGATCTCACATTTTGATCCATACAAATAATGTCTCCAGATCTTTAGCGCATGAACAACAGCAGCTAACTCCAAATCATGGGTAGGGTAGTTATATTCATGAGATTTCAATTGTCGTGATGCATAAGCAATCACCTTTCTCTCTTGCATCAAAACGCACCCTAAACCATTTCTCGATGCATCTGTATATAACGTATATATCTTATCGGGATCTGGTACAGTCAATACAGGTGCTGTGGTTAAACGATTCTTAAGCTCTTGAAAACTTTCCTCGCACTCCTTGGTCCATTGAAACTTTACTCCCTTTTGTAGTAATTGAGTCATTGGCCTAGCTATCTTGGAGAATCCTTCAATGAATCTCCTATAGTATCCGGCCAAACCTAGAAAACTTCGTATCTCATTTGGGGTGGTTGGAGACTTCCATTCTTGAATAGCTCGAACTTTAGATGGATCCACTTTAATTCCTTCTGCTGAAACTATATGTCCAAGAAAATTCACTTCTTTTAGCCAAAATTCGCACTTACTAAACTTGGCATACAACTTTTCAGCTCTTAATTTTTCTAGGACAACTCTCAAGTGGATCTCATGTTCTAATTCATCCTTAGAATATATCAGAATATCATCAATGAATACTAAGACAAATTTATCAAGGTACTCATGAAAAATTCGATTCATTAGATCCATAAATACGGCTGGAGCGTTAGTTAAACCGAATGGCATCACTACAAACTCGTAGTGCCCATATCTTGTTCTAAAAGCCGTTTTAGGTATATCCACCGATCTAATCTTTAACTGATGATACCCGGATTTCAAATCAATTTTAGAGAAAATGCCTGCTCCTCGAAGTTGGTCAAATAAATCATCTATTCGAGGTAACGGGTATTTATTCTTTAGGGTTAACTTATTCAGTTCCCTATAATCAATACACATTCTTAATGTTCCATCTTTCTTCTTGACAAATAGCACTGGGGCTCCCCAAGGCGACACACCTGGTCTAATGAAACCAAGGTCCAAAAGTTCCTGCAATTGGATCTTCAACTCTTGCAATTCTTTTAGAGCCATTCTATATGGTGCTTTTGAAATTGGGGCTGCTCCCAGTTCAAGGTCAATAGTAAACTCCAACTGTCTATCCGGAGGTAATCCAGGTAAAGAGTCCGGGAAAACATCTGGATATTCTCTAACTACTGGTACATCTTCAACCTTCTTCTTAGGTTGATCTTCCCCAACTAAATGTACTAAGTAAGCACGAGTCTCACTATCTTTCATCATCTTTTCTACTTGCAAAGTAGAAATTATGGAAACTCGTTTTTTTCTCTCATTGATGCCATAAAAGCAACTAGATTCCTTTCCTGGGGGTTGGAAAGATATTTCACGTTGCTCACATCGAATCGTTGCGAAATTTTGGGTTAACCAATCCATTCCTAAGATAAGATCGGTATCCCACATGGGTAATAAACGTAACGATTCAGCTTTCAACTTAAGGGATCCTAACTCAAATTCTAAGTTAGGACATACATGAGAGATTACTTCAGATTTCCCTAGCGGAGTGGTAACTCTTAAGTTTTGATCTGTTCTTTCTATCTGAAGCTCAAAATTATCTACGCATGCCGTAGAAATAAATGAATGCGAAGCTCCAGTATCAAAAAGAATTACTATGGGCACACCTTTCAATGTACCCATACCTGTAAGATTGCTTGATTTCTTCTCCTCTGGAGGCTGTGCAAGAGCGAAAGCTCTTTGGTACTGGGGCATCTGTTGCGAAGGCTGCTGCTGCGGTGATATCTGGGGAGTTTGAAGAGGTACTGCCGTCTGATACGGAAAGTCAACATATTGCTAAGTCTGTGGCTGCTGACTTCCTACAATGGCTTTCATCAACTGACTTTGTCTCGGTAAATTTGGTTTGCTTCCAGTGCCGGAAGTTTTAGCTCGATTTGGGCATTTATTAGCATAATGCCCTACTTGTCCACATACGTAGCACGCATTGCTACCCCATTTACATACTCCGGCATGTGCTCTACTGCAGATTGGACAGCTTGGCTTTCTAACTTGGCTCGATTGTGAAGACTGACCTTGGGTAGTCGAACGTGACGGGTTCTGGGAGGTCTGAGTCGGGGTTTGCCATTGCTTCTTGTTGGGAAAATTCTTACCTTCCCATTTTCTCTTTCCTTTAAACTTCTTATCTCCAAGCGACGGCTTAGATTGGGTCTGACCTACGTTGGGATTCAATTCCGAAGGAGTCTTCTCCAATCTCATTTCCATTTCCATATCTAAAGCTCGATTCAAAGTCTCAGCATATGACATTGGAGGTTGACTGGCTAATATAATTCTCATCTCTCGATTCAGCCCGGCACGAAATAATTCGGCCATCTTCTCGTCCGTATCCACTTTATACGGCGCATAACGAGATAACATGCAAAATTCCTGATCGTATTCGGCTACGGACTTCTTACCTTGTTTCAGATTGGCGAACTCTATCTCTTTCTGCTTACGATAACTCCTTGGGATATACTTCGTATAAAGCTCTTCTTTGAATTGTTCCCATGTAAAACTTTCTCTTTGTGCAGGAGTCATAGTTCGTAGTCGGGACTCCCACCAGAAATCAGCATGTCCCTTCAGCTGAAATGATATACACAGTAGACATTCTTTATCATTGCACTCCAAAAATTTAAATATCCGATCTGTAGCCCTAACCCATTCTTCGGCCTCAACTGGACCACCAGTTCCAGAAAATGTAGGTGGGTTTTGGCGAAGAAAAAGTTCGGCTATCTTTCTTTCAGGTTGAGGAGGGGATTGAAAAGGTGCATTCTGAGGAGTGGTATGACTTTCTCGGGCTTCAACTTGGGTAGGAACTCTTCTTCTTTGCGGCATACTACAAAATAAAGGATTAGAAATTTTGGACAATATCAACGGTTTAAATTGAAACAGGATATATTTGCAATTAGTGAACGAGTTCAGGAAATCAATCAAATAAATATATTACAATAAAAGAACACATAGGTCTTTGCTTAAACAAAGAATGCACTTTGGTTATCATAATATTCACAATCACATTCATTAAGGAAAATTGCCTCATAGAGGACTTTTAACAAAATTTGCCGAAGAAGGTTTCGGGCTTACAGCGACAGTTTATCATTTACACCTGCACACTTACTACATCATCATTATGCCTATAGTGTTACTTAGAATTTATTCACACTACTTTCTTCTCCCTCGAGAGGTTCGATTTCTATCTCTACTTCAGGCTCAACCTCTTCTTCTTCCGGTTCTGATTCTTCCTCATTCACGCCTTCATCAAGTGCAATTGGTTCCATTGGCTCATGCACCTCCTGGTTATCATCTAATTCCACAAAGGAAGACATGTGGGGACTAATCAATTCTTGATCTTTTGACAACTCAAGATGATTAAAAGTTTCATAATAAGGTGTTGGAATTAAAGAATGAGAATTATCTCGAAATGGATTCGGCTCAAGGGCAGACGGCTGGTTATCAAAGTTTGGACCAAGGGTGGATTCCATAGGAAATAAAACAGAAGTCGATGAAAGATCACCGGAATTAGCCGTTGCCAACAACGCATCAATCTCTTTTTCAGAAATTGAATTAGACCCCACGGATTCTTCTAGAACGGAATCAAGGCCATTAATAGGAGGCTCAGATCGAAGAAAGGACCAATTATTGCTTCCATCTGAATTAAATTGATGAACAATTGAACAAAATTGGTCATAGGAAGGAAATTCACCAAGAGGTGAAGCTGAAGACCTCTGGAACCTCTTGCGGATTTCGTTCAGAATCTCCCAAAGGCACTGCGCTCCGTATAATTCCTTTCTTCCGTAATTAAGATGCTCCAAAACCAGCGAAGACGCCCAACCTTGCCACGTTACTGGTAATACTTGAACTAGTTGAAGCATTGCATCTTTAGCGGTTACTCCATGGTACCTAGCTTGCTCCCACCGACTCCGAAATTCGGTTAGGAATTTATCTAGTCCTTGGTGCTCTTCGGAACGACAGTCGTAAAATCTACTTCTCCAATCTATCGTACCGAATCTAGGCACGATCTGCTTCTTCCTGGGGTTATAGATTCTCGGCATCCTAAATGATATAATCATCAATACAATTTCATATTCCTACTAGGTCATCATATTCATCTATCTTCAAGCATTATTCATTCTTAAGATCATATACTAACTCAAACATCTTCACCTAATAAAAATATGAGCTATTACAACTGAAATAAACATTCAACTTCTTTCTCTTTTAATTTCTTACCAAATCGAGCGAGCAGTGATGGAATGATGGCTAAGAATGCTGGGCTTGCTGAAATATTCACTTCCCTAAACAAACTGACTTCTAAGAAAACTCACAGGTGCGGAACGAACCGCTCTGATACCAACTGTCACAGCCCAATTTCTTAACCCTATCTTAGCCAAGAGATTAGGCCATGACTTAACTAACTTGGAAGAAACTCAAGCAATTGATGTTTAAACACAAAGGAACTCAAAATGACTTTCGCGAAAAACAGGGCAGGACTGACACCTCAACTTCGGAAGCTCATAACTTTCTCATATGAACTCCGAATTAAGATCCGAAAGAACCGTTAGAAAGGTATCGAAAAGATCTTTCAAATGACACCAATATCAGAAAATTCGGACAAGTGAAACGTGCAGAAATGGGAAAAACAGAGGCTGCCCTGTTTCTAGAAATTTTCAAGTATTCACAATTGATGAACTTTGAGTTCCCAAACTACCAACGATCATCTCAAACAACCATGAAAGAGACGTAGAACACGTTAACTCACAAAGAAAAGTACCACAATGGGTAACAAAGGCCAACCTAATGTCACGGTATCAAACGATCAAATGACGACAAACAAAGGTTCGCAACGGAACATATCAACATACTAAAGAAAATAAAGTGTCAAGTTTACTCAACAACAAGAGTGGATGATAATAATTATAACAACACTACTTCAACCACTAAATACATATATGGTCAAGACAAAGGGACAACAAGCCCATAACCAGCATTCATCTCCATCTTCATCGCCGCTGCTTAACCTGCAAATATGAATGAATATGCAAGGCATGAGTACGATGTGTACTCAGTGGGCACGTTGCCAACTTTAAAAAAAAACATGTTCTTGTGACTTGCAATAGCTTTCTTTAAAACTGAAACTTTTCATGCTCAACTGTAACATAAATAAAACATGTAAAACATGCTGGTGTCTGCAGACAAAATCTTTTAAACATACCATATCTACGCACTTCTTGTGCTGAGAGGTAGGCCTCCCTCTCAAACACTATGACCGGCCGATCCGCTCACCGGCTCACGGTCACATATGTGTACACAAACCCTTACCGGCAGCTCGTCCGGCATAGGGCCGATATCGTAATTCTCTCGTAGATAGGCAATGCAATCATGCTAAAAACATGCAAGTCACATCTTTTCAAAATAACATGCAATAGCAAGTTTCATAAAAACAATGCATACTTTAAAAGAATGTGCCCACCTGATTGACTTATGTTAGATAAGTCGAAGGCTCGTCCTCTTCTTGCTTAGGATCTGTATCTCTTCTTCTTACTCCACTTGTACCTTAATTATATAAATTTGGAGTAGATTAGAAAGACATTATCTCATATAATCTCTTATTTTAACTTAGATTGCTATCAGTTTACTCTCTTTCGGGTCATTGCATCCTTTATCTATTCCATTACGTATCATCTTATAATTACACATACTTATGTATTCTAAGCTTACTTGCATACTTAACTTCATATCTAAGATCTTACTCTTAAGAAGTATGTATTCTTCTTTACACTTAAAATTCTAACTTCCACATACATGTCTCTTTAATTCCAACAAACTCACATTATACTTCATATTATTTCCTCATCACAACTATGGTATTAAATTATCCAATTAACTCCTCTACATATGACTTTGGATCATCCCCTTCTCCAAGCATTTTATGATTCTTTATGAAATGATAATTCTTTCTTCAATCTCTTGATCTATCTATGCTTACTATCATCTAATTAACTCTAATTCAACATCACCTAAGCAAATTACCATCAACATATATATAAACCATGAACTTCATACATTCTTAGATTTTTAGAAATCAAATTCTAGTGTATGAAAAATTCCCAATAAATTATTCTAAGCTTTATTCATGCCATTGAACTCAATTATGATCTCAAATTACACAAATAAAATCAAAATCTTATTGAAAATTTCTTCCTAATTTTCGGTCACTATGAACATATAAGATGTTTGAATTTTTGCTCTAATTTCTTTCTCTAATCATATTTATTAGTTCCTAATGACACTTATCCATGCTTAAATCAAACAATTCCATTCAATTTCCACCAATTCAAATTAGGGTTCTTATGGAAGATTTAGGGAAAATCTAATTATTCATCATTTCTAACAATTCTTTGCAAAATCATACTTAGAACATGATGTTCTATTTAATTACTACAACTTATATAAAAATCAACATCATATCTTATGAATTATGAACATAACCTATCATGGATAGATAGACAACCTCTCTTCAAATTCTACAAATTAAAGAGGTAAAGATGATGGAATAATACCTCAAAGGTGATTATCTCTTGAAATTGAGCCTCAAATTTAACTTAGAACTTGAATTATGGAGGAGAAAATTTCTTGTCTATGGAGGAAGTGTGGTGCACGAAAATGAGGGGAAGGAGGAGGTGGAAGATGATGAAATATGATAAGGATGGCTTTCTTATATATTAAGTATAAGATTTTTTTATTAATTAAATAATTTGATAATTATCCACTTAGCTCTAGGGGCTTCTAGAAGGTCCCACCTCCTCGATTTTCGTGCATCGAGATCTTAATGCTGGATTACTCATCTCGACACAAGGAATCCACCGGTTCAGACCGTTCGCGATTCCGAGTTCAGATGAACGAATTATTCGAGTTTTACCTTACCGAATGAATTTAATTACATAAATTCCTTTCTAAAGCAATATTTTCTAACAAAATCCTCATAATAATCTCTTCTATGTATCTTAGAAAATTGGGCTTAATTTATAAATATTGCTACGGCTGTCGAATTCCCAAATTGAATTCCTGCCGAAAACTAATTAAATTATTATCGAAATTGCAATAATAAATTTTTATTCTTTCTTTTATCTGTTTTCAAGCTTAATGGAATTTCTAATTCCATTTTTCTATGTTATCTAATAGATAAAAATTTTCTCTTCTGAGGGGTATGCGTCGTCTAAATTTATTATATCTCAACCCCTTTCTTTTATCTCTAATATGGAATTAATAAATTCCATTTTCTTTCTAAACAAAATATTCGTAACTCTTTCTTCTAAATCATATAATAGATTCTTCAAACTCTTCTTAATCTCATAAAAATATTCTCTTAAGGATGCAATGCCCTAATTAAGCTTTAATTATCATTTAATTACAGCTACAGTATTTCGGGGTACTACAGTTTAAGACCATAGACTGCTTTTGCCAGTCTGTATACTTTCTGGTTTGGGTCTGCTTCTTCAAATCCAGATGGCTGTTCCACATATAGTTCTTCTTCAAGGATACCATTTAGGAAGGCACTTTTGACATCCATCTGGTATACCTTGAATCGTTTGTAAGCAGCATATGCTAAGAATAACCTAATGGCTTCTAGTCTGGCTTCGGGTGCAAATGTTTCATCAAAATCAATGCCTTCTTGTTGATTATAGCCTTTAGCTACCAATCTGGCTTTGTTTCTGACTACTTCACCATTCTCATCCCGTTTATTTTTGAACACCCATTTTACACCTATGACTCCTTGGTGTTTGGGTCTGTCTAAGAGATACCAGACCTAATTCCTTTTGAACTCATTGAGTTCTTCTTGCATTGCTGTTATCCAATCTGCATCTTGTAGTGCTTCATGAGCATCAGATTTTTCAATGCGTGAGAGATAGCAGCTTAACAGTTCACTTTCTCCATGCATCCTTCTGGTTTTCACACGTTCTGGTGGATGATCTTGTATCCATCTCCTAGTCATGTCTTCATCTGATATCTCAGGTTCAGGTTGATTTGTTGGTTCCTCAAATTCAGGGTGTGATATAGAAGATGGTTGGAATGGATTCTCATTAGCATTTTCTTTTGGATTTGGATTTTCAGATTGATTATCTTCTGTAATGACTGTTTCATTGCTTGGTGATCTGTTTTCATCCAAATCATGCTGTGTTGTTTCCCCTTGCTGTATGATCTCTTCAGCAATAGGTGGAGTGTTGATCTCTTCATCATCACTTTTTGAATACCAGATAAGGATATCTTCAAGTAATAGTTCATTCATCCTTCTTGTTGTCATCTGGTTTTCTGTCTGTTTTTCATCTAGTGACCTGTACTCAACAATAGACTCATCAAAAACAACATGAGGTGTTACCTCCACAATATGAGAGTTCTTATTGTAGACTCGATATGCTTTACTAACATCAAAATATCCTAAGAATATTCCAGGGTCAGTTTTGCTATCAAAGGTCTTCAATTGAGATTTCTCATTATTGTGTATGTAACACAAACAACCATAAGTTCGAAATTAAGAAATCTTAGGCTTTCTGTTGTTCCAAATCTTATATGGTGTCTTTCCATGTCTGAGTGTGATGGATGATCTGCTTTGAGTATAGCAGGCAGTATAAATAGCTTCTTTGGTAGATTGGTTGCATTAAGCATTGTGCGAGCTGCTTCTTTTAGAGATCTGTTTCTCCTTTCAACAACTCCATTCTGTTGAGGAGTTCGAGTAGCAGATGTTTGATGAGTGATCCCCATCTTGTTGCAGTATGCTTCAATCTTTTGGTTGAGAAATTCTGTTCCTCGATCTGTTCTGATAGAGGTTATACTCATCTCCTTCTGTTTGGTGATCTTGTGTAGAAAATCAGGGAGTTTGTCTAGAGTCTCTTTCTTCTTCAACAGAAAGATGACCCAAGTGAATCTTGAGTAATCATCTATGATTACTAAGGTGTATTTTCTCTCATTTATGCTTAGAGGTTTGACTGGACCAAATAGATCTAAATGCAAAAGCTCCAGTATTCTTGAGGTTGAGTGAGCTGTTTTGCTTGTAAATGATGATCTGGTCAGCTTGACAGGCTTCACATATATGATATTTATCATATACTTGGTTTGGTAGACCTTCCACTAGTTTTTCTTTTGCAATCTTGTTGATTGACTTGAAGTTTAGATGGCTCAATCTCTTGTGCCATAACCAGCTCGTTTCTGATACTGTTTTAGTAACTAAACAAGTCTCGATCTGGTTTGTCCATTGGACAATATATAACATATCCTGCAGTTTGCCGGTAAGGAGTATCTCATCTCCTTCCTTGATCTTCACAAGACAATTGTTAGTATCAAAAATGATCTGATTACCGTTAGCACAGAATTGACTTACAGAGAACAGATTGTGACTAAGACCCCTTTACGTACGAAACATTAGTGATGGTGGTCTTGCCAACTTTTATATTTTCATATCCTCTGGTGTACCCTTTTGAGTTGCATCCAAAGGTGACCTGTGGTCCTGGCTTCTCTATGTAATCTGATAGAAGATCCTTATCACATGTCATGTGTTTTGAACAACCGCAATCTATGATCCAGATCGCTCCTTTTGCTATCTTGCTCCTTCTTGTAGTTTTCTGGTCCTGCAATTAATTACACTTAGCTACCCTTCAACGTGTGGGTGCTTGGTTATTAGCAAATATTCCCTTTCGAATCCAGAACATTTTTAGGTTAGGAACAGAAATATAACAGGTAATGATATTCCCATCATCATCAATTTTAGATAAGGAGTGAATTTCAGATGGATGGAATCTCTCTATTCCATCATTCTTATGACTCTTCTTGATTGATAGTGTTCTGTTGACATTCTTTGTTTGGTTGTCATTTTTATTTGGCAATGTCCTGTAGACATTTTTATGAGAACGATCTGTTTCTGTGTAACAGGCTGGTTGATTCTTTGTTTGACAGTACTGCCTGTTCACGGTCTCTTTCATGATCATCTTTTGTGGATGGCCTTTCTTATTTTTCAAGTTTTTCACTTGATCTGGTATTTATATCCTTTCTGGTACAAAGTTGATGGTGCTCGAAGATTTTCCTGAGTGCCCTGGATATCCTAATCCAGATGTGCCCTGTTGTTGCAGGTTAATCAGCAACTTAGCACGTTCATCACTCTTGTAAATCATTTCTTTGCCTTTCTTGATCTTCTCTTCAGCAACATTGTTTCTATTAATGAGATCTTTAACTTTTGAATTGAAAGAGTGAATCTCACTATTCTTTCCCTTGATCTGTTCTTCCAGATCAGCTATTTGGGCAACGAATTGAGTATTGGCTGTGCTCAGAATCTCTTCAGATTTCTTCAATCTGTCATTTTCTTCTACAACTTCTCTAAATAATCTCTTGATGCTCGAATAGCTTTTGAACATCTCATTTACTTCTTCCCAAGAGTAATCAGTTTACTCTTTATTATCCTGTTCCAGATTGATATCATTTGAGGAATTGGAATAGCATGAGTTTACCTCGACTTCATCCAGACCGTTATCTAGTCCCACATAGCATTCATTCCATCCTTCTTCATCATTAGCAAAGAAGGCTTCATCATTTTCTGATGTACTATCTGAGAAATGACTCGAGCTGCTTGACTCTTGTTCAGCTAACATGGCTTTTCGTTCATGTTTGAGTTTTCGATCTCTCTTTGCTCTCAACTCTTCTCTTTGGCTTTTGGATAGATCAGGACAATCTATTTTGAAGTGACCTGTTCTGCCACAACCAAAGCAGGTATAATCTGTAGAGTTAGAGATTTTACCAGTCTGCTGTTTTGATTCTTCCTTGCTATCAGATCGATCATTGTCACGCTTCTTGTAGAATTTATTTTTGTTGTCTTTATAGAAGCGTCTGTATTTCTTCGATCTGATCTCCATTTTGTCCATACGTTTGGCTATCATTGCAAACTCTTTTAACAGTTTGTCATAGCATTTCTCTTCATTTGGCAGTGAAGGTTCAGAAGGTTCATCTGGTTTGCTCTTTGCTTTAAAGGCTACTTCTTTGTCCTTCTTAGAACTGTTTTCTGCCTTTTTGGACAGATGATCTGGTCCTCGTATTCTTTGAATGTCATATTCATGACTTTCAAGGTGATCAAATAATGCTTCTGTAGACAGATCATTGAAATCTGCACGAAGAGGTTGCATTGCAGCATAGATCTCCCAGCTAGGTGGAAGTGCTCTGAGTACTTTCATATTCTTCTCTCTTTGACAATATTTTTTCTTATTGAACGCAGATATCTCAAGGAGAATTCCAGTGAATCTCATCTTCATTTTTTCTATTGTCTCGCCTGATTTCATCTTGAATTCATCATATTTATTGCAGGCTAGAGACAGCTTGTTCTCAATCATGACTTCAGATCCTAGACACAAGTCTCTTAGGGCTTCCCACATCTCTTTGGCAGTATCCAAATCTTGGATTTTGGCCAGATGTACCCCTTTCACTGTGCTAGATATACTCCCTTTAGCAAAGGCATCCAGAATGGCTTCACGTCGTTCCTCTGCTGTGTATTTCCTTGGGTCTTTAGGAGCTATCTGTGTTGTTACTCTAGTTGAGGTGGTTACTGTTACTTCTTCAGTAATCTGTAGTGGACCTTCTTCAATAACCTTCCACATCAGATAATGATGGGCTTTGAGTGTTATCTTGATTCTGAAACTCCATTCTCTATAACCTTGGATAGAGAATTCTTCACAAGCCCTGACAACAGATGACTCCATAGAAGATAGTATGCACATGAATGAAAATAGGTTTTTCTAGATCTATTCAAGTTGACCACGCAGGTATTAACTTTGTGAAACAAAACAATGGTCGTATGAACCACTGCTCTGATACCACTTGTTGGTCCCGAAAGAGCAAGGTTTGGTGTATGGGGGGGAATACACCAAATACAAACTTTTCAGTTTACTTGTTAAATTATTAGAGAGTTCAAGCTATTCTTATTTAAGAAATTGCTCGGCATATGACTAGCCAGATTGATACTCAGATCAATAGCAGATTAGTCCAAACATATTGCTCTCTAGTGAAAACACTTAGACAATAATAAGAGTGATCTTATTATTTTCAAAGTGTTGTGCGTGCGGAAATATGGTGGATTTAATGAGTGCTCTTGTTTAGAAAACCTTAAGGATTAATCAAGTTGTTAAGCAGATTGATTGAGATGCAGATTATATGATAGTGCAGATGGTTAGAATAATAAACAACTGAAAGTAAAATGCAGAAATATAAAGAACACAGTTGTTTAACGTGGTTCAAGAAATCCCTACGTCCACGATCTGGTCAAATCTAGACCAGATTATCCACTACTAGGATACTCTGCTTGTTTATACTCGTGGAGAACGAGTCACAAGTATCAATCAATGCTAGAGAGATACTTATGCACGAAATAAGGGTCGTGTCCCTTTACAACAGATGACCTCTACGTTACCACTAGAAAACTACTAGCTAGCAGGGTGATCTCCTTTCACTCGATAAGACAGACTTGAATCGAGGTTGGGTTGGTGTGATGTAGTATCACAGTTTGAAGCTCTTAGTCTGGTTCACAGGTTGCTTGAGAGTATGTTGACAATATAGCTCGTGTGTGTGTTGTGTGTCTTCTCCAGACCATGGCTCCAAATATATATAGGCATTGAATTTAAAATTCTAGCCGTTTGTTGATTGGTATGAGAATTATTGTAGATTACCAATCAATGATATCCATCATATCTGTTCTTGCCATGTAGAGAACGTTGACTCAATCTTTAAGTTATGGAAAGCAGATTGCTAACGGTCTTCTTTCCTTCTTTGTGACAGCCGAAGATTCTCTTTCCAATCCCTGTTGGATGGACTTTAATTTTGACGTGGCAAGATGGTATGATGTGTAGGATGATGTCATCTGGAGGCTTGATGACTATATCGATCTGGTGCTACGCTGTAAGCAACAATCTGATCAGTGATCTGGTCGCTGTCTGTTACAGCAGATCGATTCCTTCTTGACATAAAGTCTTGGCCTTCATCCTATGGTATTTATAGCAATTACTTCTATAGGAATAATTCCTTTACATGTTAAGTCATCTCCTAATTTGTTCTCTAACAGAATTCACTTTAAATGTAGTGATCTGCTTTACACGTATAACAGTTTAATACTGAAAAGAACTAAGTGTGTTTCGAAGAGTCATCATCAAAACCAAAAATATATTAGGGTTCCCAATAGATTATGCGCAGAAAAAGAATGTCAACAGGACATTACCCCCCAACAAAAATGTCAACAAGACAAAGAATGTCAACGGGACATTACCCATTAAGAAAGGATTGAAGAATGATGGAATAGAAAGATACCATCCATCTGAATTTCATTCCCTATCTAGAGTTGATAATGATGGAAACATTATTACTTGCTATATATCTGTCCCTAACCCAAAAATGTTCTGGATTCAAAAGGGAACATTTGCTAATAATCAAGCACCCAAAAATTGAAGGGTAGCTAAGTTTAACTAATTGCAGGATCAGAAGACTGCAAGAAGAAACAGGATAGCAAGAGGAACAATCTGGATAATTGATAGTGGATGTTCGAAACACATGACATGTAACAAGAACTTACTATCAGATTACATTGAAAAGCCAGGACCACAGGTCACCTTTGGATGTAACTCAAAAGGATACACTAGAGGATATGGAAATATAAAGGTTGGCAAGACCACCAACACTAATGTATTATATGTTGAGGGTCTTAGCCACAATCTGTTTTCAGTAAGTCAATTCTGTGCAAATGGTAATCAGATCGTTTTCTATACTAACAAATGTTTTGTGAAGAACAAGGAAAGAGATGACATACTCCTTACCGGGAAATTGCAGGATAAGTTATATATTGTCCAGTGGACAAACCAGATCGAGACCTTCCTGGTTACTAAAACTGTATCCGAAACAAGCTGTTTATGGCACAAGAGATTGAGTCATCTAAACTTTAAGTCAATCAACAAGCTTGCAGAAGAGAAACTGGTGGAAGGCCTACCAGATCAAATCTATGATAAAGATCATATATGTAATACTTATCAAGCTGGAAAGCAGACCAGATCATCCTTTACAAGCAAAACAGCTCACTCAACATCAAGAATAATGGAGCTTTTGCATCTAGATCTATTTGGGCCAGTAAAACCACTAAGTGTAAATAGAAGAAAATACACCTTAGTAATCATAGATGACTACTCAAGGTTCACTTGGGTCATCTTTCTATTAAAGAAGAAAGAGACACTAGCCAGACTACCTGATTTTCTACACAAGATCACCAAACAGAAGGAGGTGAGCATAGCTACCATTAGAACAGATCGAGGAACAGAATTTCTCAACCAGAAGATTGAAGCATACTGCAATAAGATGGAAATTACTCATCAAACTTCAGCTGCTAGAACTCCTCAACAGAATGGAGTTGTTAAAAGATGAAACGGATCACTAAAAGAAGCAGCTCGCACTATGCTAAATGCTACCAACCTACCCAAGAAGTTCTGGACAGAAGCTATTTACACAGCCTGCTATACTCAGAACAGATCATCAATCACACTCAGACATGAAAAGACACCATATGAGATCTGGAATAATAGAAAGCCTAAAATCTCTTACTTTCGTACTTCTGGCTGCTTATGTTACATGCATAATAATGGGAAATCTCAATTAAGGACTTTTGATAGCAAAACTGATCCTGTAGTATTTTTAGGATATTCTGATGTCCGTAAAGCCTATTGAGTCTACAATAAGAACTCTCATATTGTGTAGGTAACACCTCATGTGGTCTTTGATGAGTCTATTGTCGAGTACTGGTCACCATATGATAAACAGACAGAAAACCAGATGACTACAAGAAAGATGAATGAGATGTTACTAGAAGATATTCTAGTCTGGAACTCAAAAAGTGATGATGAAGAGATCAATACTCCACCTATTGCTGAAGAAATTATACAGCAAGGGGGAACAATCCAACATGAACTGGATGAAAATAGATCACCAAATGAAAGCAATGAAACAGTCATTGCAGATGATGATCAAAATCCTAAAACAGGAGCAGATGAGAATCCATTCCAAGCTTCATCAACAGCTCACACTGAATTTGAGGAACCAACAGATCAACCTGATCCTGAGATATCTGATGAAGAGATGACCAGGAGAAGGAGATGGATACAAGATCATCCACCAGAACAGATTGTTGGGAACCCATCATATCGTGTGAAAACAAGAAGAATGCATGGAGAAAGTGCCTTGTTAAGCTGCTATCTCTCTCGCATTGAACCATCTGATGCTCATAAAGCACTACAAGATGCAGATTGGATAACAGCAATGCAAGAAGAAGTTAATGAGTTCGAAAGAAATGAGGTCTGGTATCTCGTGGACAGACCCAAACACTAAGGAGTAATTGGTGTAAAATGGGTGTTCAAAAATAAACGAGATGAGAATGGTAAAGTAGTCAGAAACAAAGCCAGATTAGTAGCTAAAGGCTATAATCAACAAGAAGGCATTGATTTTGATGAAACATTTGTACCCGTAGCTAGACTAGAAGCAATAAGGTCGTTCTTAGCATATGCTGCACACAAAAGGTTCAAGGTATACCAGATGGATGTCAAAAGTGTTTTTCTAAATGGTATCCTTGAAGAAAAAGTATATGTGGAGCAGCCACCTGGATTCGAGGAAGCAGATCCAAACCAGAAAGTATACAGACTAACAAAAGTAGTCTACGGTCTAAAACAAGCTCCTAGAGCTTGGTATGAGACGTTTTCCACATTTCTACTAGAATCTGGATTCAAAAGAGTATCAGTTGACAAGACCTTGTTCATCATCAAAGTGAAAGAGAATATCCGTTTAGTACAGATCTATGTGATAAATTTGTTGAACTTATGAAAAATAAGTATCAAATGTCCATGATGGGCGAGATGAGTTTCTTTTTAGGTTTGTTGGTCAAGCAGTTACCAGATGGCATCTTCATTAACCAAGCAAAGTATATTCACGATCTGTTGACTAAGTTTGGAGTAAAAGACAGTAAACCTGTTAAGATTCCAATGCAGACCATCGGGAAAATTAATCCTGATCCAGAGGGAAAACCAGCTAATATTACTCAATACAGAGGGATCATAGGATCACTACTCTATCTAACTGCCAGTCGACCTGGCATTACATTTGCAGTAGGAGTATGTGCAAGATATCAAGCAAACCCCAAAGAGTCTCACATGGAAGCAGCTAAGATGATATTAAGATATCTTAAGGGAACAACTCATATTGGATTATGGTATCCATGTGAAGACAACTTTGAGCTAACTGGATACACAGACTCAGATTATGCTGGATGCAAGTTGGACAGAAAGTAAACATCTGGGACATCTGTTGCCACATCAACCACAGAAGCTGAATATATGGCAGTTGGGAGTTGTTGCGCTCAAATACTCTGGTTAAAACAACAACTCAAGGACTATGAGATCGATGTCAAAGAGATACCCATTTTCTGTGATAGCTCAAGTGCTATAGCAATCACACAGAACCCTGTCTTGCATACCAGATGCAAACATGTAGATGTGAGACATCACTTTATAAGGGATCATGTTGAATGAAAACATGTACAGATCGAGAAAATACACACTAAAATACAGAAAGCATATATTCTCACTAAAGCATTCCCAGAAGAAAGATTTAAGATGCTTTGTGGGAAATTAGGATTGTTAAATCTGGAAGAAAGGACCAGATTGATATAGCACAGATTGATGAAAAACAGATCAAAAAATTCCAACAGGGAATTAGTACCAGATCATCAAGATACAGATCGTAAAATTCCAACTTGGAATTAACACCAGATCATCAAAATACAAATTAATGAAGAACAGATCGATTAAAATTCAACAGGAATTAACAGCAGATATGGTATAATCGAAGTTCAACATATCAATCTAGAGCAGATCATAAGCGAATAAAATTCCAACCGGGAATTATTAACAGATCATCACACAAAATTGATATCCAAGACCAAAAGTAGCATAAACAGATCGATAGTGATGACAACAGATCATTAATAAGGAGATTGACTACAACAGATGACTAAAGGCCACGTGGAAATTAAATTTTAATTTATCACGTTACTTAGTCAAGGGGGAATAAACCTAAATACGGTGATTATATCACCTTTAATCATAGCCTATATGTCTAAATTCTAGCATAATATACCAAATCTTTTATTTTTGTGATGATTAGTACTGTGTTTAGGGAACTGTGATCTCGAAGATATTTACCAAATCAAGAAAAAGGAAGCAACTTGACGGCTCAAACCAACACGCGCTGCACTGCAACCCTAGGATCAAAAGCGCGTGTATCTGACGCAGAGTAGAGGCGGTGATAGACTGCAAGTCTATAATTCATAAAAGCGGGAAAAACTAAAAAGGGAGGATTAAATCTAAACCCTTAATTTTATTTCCTTTAATCTACACCGTTTATCTTTTTCCTATAAATATATATGTATTAAACTGCTTGTCTACCACCTTCACTTTTCTTCCTCGACAAGCACTTAGCAAATTTCTCGCCACTTCTAACTCTCTCTCAAACCTTTCAAACATCTCTCAACTATGGCTCCCAAGTCAACTCTGTTTCTCGAGCAAGTGAAATTTATGAACCAATATATTACTCAAGATCTATATGCTGTTCTTGACACCTATGGCTTTCACAAACTAGACAAGGCTTTCGCCCTTGTTAAGCGATGCAAAGATTTCCTTTCGTTATTAGTGTTTGAACGTTTTATATCTCTGCTTAACTGTTTCATGTGAACTACTTTTATCTTATGTGAACTGCCTGTCTTGAAAAACCAGTTTATCTATAAGCATGTATTCGTGAACAAACGCTGAACCGTGAAACTTGATATTCTGTATTACGTAAACTGCTATCGAACGCTCATACTTCCTTGATGGAAGAATAGTGTTCATCTATATTGTTTTAACTTTGTTGTAGGATTTCATAATATTATCACAACACACCCTCTCCAATTTCTACCAAAGGAGGTAGCAACCTTTTACCTTACATGACAAGGAGAGAAAGGTGGGAACGAAGCCACCATCCGCGTGAGCAAGGGGAATACAACAAGCAACACAACCTACAACGTGTTGAACATCATAGACGAGGTCTATAAACTGAAGGATGAAGGAATTAGTCTTGGAGAAATTACAGAGGATCAGCTGCAAGAAGCTATAGAGATGATGATGGTTGTTCCAATAACCTACACCAACAGAATGTTCAACAGAGGATTGCTTGCACCGGAGTACAAAATTATCTTTGAGTTTGTACAAAGGATATTCATGAACCACAACGGTTCATATGACCAAGTGACGCCGGAGAAGTTCAAGATACTCACGGCCGTGGTGCTCAATCTGCCTGTCAACTGGAGCAGAGTGCTCTTTGATCTGTTGACCAAGGAGGTTAAAATGATCACTTTCATTAAAGGGGCAAGCCCAGGCATTGAGGTGAGGAGAAGCAGCCTGAGGCATTCCACAAAGATCAGCTTCATGCTGGAAACGTTTTTCAAACAACACCAATGGGATGAAGTCATTGAGTTCAACGACAGGATGTAATTCCCCAAGGACCAGCACCAGATCGAGATGTCCATGGGAATCACAGCTAACTTGATAGCCAAGGTGACCGACCCAGTACATGCCAATGCTTTGATGGAGATGGGGAGCTCAAATCCAATCTGGATTCCCCCATCTGCCCCCACAGAAAAATCAATCAAATCTCGAGTCACAAAGGAGAAGCCAGTGGAAAGAACCCCATTAAAAAGAGTCACTAGAAGAGCAAGCTCAGTGGATACTGATGCTTCTACTGCAAAAACTTGATGAACCAGTGGAAGAGGTCCAGGTTCAGGAACCTACTGTTAAGGACACATTTATCCCTCAACAGGAGGTTGAGGATGAGGAGATTCTGGTTGGGGGTCCACCAGAGGAAGCTGCCTCCATCTCCTCCTTTGACCCAAGTCAGGTCAAGGACTTCTCCCCCGCTCACACAGCCAGTCCTTCATCTGCTGAACCATTAGAGCAGATTGTTGAGGAGGAAGAAGAAGATGAATCCTCAGATGAGGATGTGGAGAAGAAACAAGCTGAAACAGTAGTGAAGCTGCTGGAAGCAGAAGTAGATCACTCAGTGATTAAATCATTTCCTGGCATATAGCTCACTCCAGAGAGCTATGATGCTGCCAAACGCTTGAAATTAATTCTCCACATCAAGGACAAAGAATTATATGTCCTCGACGCCTTACTCAAAACCAAATCGATCTCTGTACTCCAGGCAGAAGAGGCTGTACTTCTAAATATCTTCGAAGTCTCCTCTATTGCAGAGTTGAGAGATACTTATCTCCAGAGCATTCTTGCCATAGCACAATATGAGGCCAAGAAATTACAGATCGATCTGAGATCGATATATGAGAAAGATGGACTGCTACACTTCTTTGAAAGTGTAGTGGATGAAGAGGAAGAAGAAATGACTGAAGCTCACCAACAGGGTGCAGCAGTACCGGACACTGAACCAGATCAGCAACAGGTTGATGCTGCTGAACAAATCATACCAACTGCACAAGTTGAGGGAGAACCAGCCCAGAAATGCAAAATCCAGATCGAAGTGGTTAATTATCCTCGAGAGGAAGAAGAACCTGCTGGACAGAGGGTGGGAGGAAAACAGACTGATGACATCTACACCCCTTCTGTCGCAGCTACCATGGATGAATTTGTGGAGACAACAAATCTGGAAGAGATACTGATGACTCAGCATCAATCTCTATCCAATGCACAAGTCAATGATCTAATCTCCATCAAAGTGGATAAATTCTTGTATGGAACTCTCTCCACTGTCCAAGACCAGGCCACCAGAATCCTCACTGAATTTAACAACAGCATCAAATCTCATGTAGACCAGATGGATTCTGAACTGAGAAGGACCTGCAGAATGAAGCTCGAGGAGCTAAGTAAAAAGATGGATGATGACAGATCTGCTGCAGATCAAAGAAAAGAACAGATTGATCAGACTCTGTCAACAATGGAGCACAAGGTTCAGGAGATGTATAAAATTATCACAGACTTTGCCAAAAAGGAGAAAGACATGGTTCATGCCATAGTCAAGGACCAGGCTGCTAGAGTCTCTGAGGAACTGATCAAAACAGCCAAAATTGAAATCAGATCACAACTCAGACAATTTGAAAATGATGGAGTGAACTTTGTTGAGAGGAAGCTGAGAGATCTGAGATACCCCACAAAGACCATGATTGACTCCTACTTCGACGAGATTGAGGCTATCAAAGAAGAACAAGAGAATCTCACTACTCATCTCACCAGTGCCAAATCCTCCATGGATCAGAAGATTGATGAATCCAACGCAAACATCACATCCCTACTCAACTACAAGACGGATTCAGAAAAAGAGATGAAGGAGATGAAGGAGGAGATCACCTCCCTTAAGGCACTCATCAACATCTATATTGATGATGTCGAAAAGGGGGAAGGATCTAGATTAAGGAAGGAAAAAGGAGCTGGAGGAAAGGGAAAAGGTCAATTTGGTGCATCAGAAGAAAGGAGAGAGGCTCAACCTGAGCAGGCAGCTACACCAAATCGACCAAGCCAACCATCTGCTCAATCTAAGAAATCATCAACAAGCAGATTAAGTCACTCTCAACCACAAAAGAAGAAGAGGAAGTCTGGATCTGGTTGGTTCTCCTCCGCACCCATCAAAACCAAGAAGCCAAAAGAAGGAGAAACCAACTAGGTGCCAGACAATCTGAAGGAAGGCTGAGAGGGGCTGAAATATGGTTTTATCATGTGTCGATACTTCATCAAAGAACCAGCTTACTGCGAATGCACTGCCAATGAAGCCTTAAATCTCTACCTGGATATGAACGATGCTAAGGATCTGGTGCAGGCCATTAGAGCAGCTGCTACAGAAGCTCAGATCACCATAACTGCACCAGAATGTGAATACAGAGAATGTCCAGATATCCCTGGCACTAAACGCCAAGACAAGACCTACCTCTTGAACTTCATTAATCAGTTTGCGGAAAATAGAGGGTACAAGATCGATGTCGAAGACCCAGACTACATCAGGGTCAGAGAGGGAGTATACGAAAGTGTCCAGATGATCTCTGATGAGACTAGAGCTAAAATGAAGAGGCAACAAGAAGAAAAGAGGAAGAGCAGATAGATACATCTTTTCACATCCTTTACTATCTGTAATTCTTACATTTCGGAATCTGTAACTCTTTTGCTCTATATCTATGAACATTCTTTGGGTTTCTGATGACAAAATCCTTTTGTCCAGAACACATACAACTGCTATTTATCGTTATAACCTAATAACGAAAACTTAATCTCTCTGGTTCTTCAAACCAGATCAGTCTCAAAGCTTAAATTGGATGTTATTGTAAAGTGTGGTTTTGACATCATTAAAAAGGGGGAAATTGTTGGGAACCCCGAAGTATTTTGGTTTTGATGATGATCTCTAGAAACACACTTAGTCTTTACAAGCTTTAATTAGAGTTAAATTGTTCCACATGTTAACAGATCACTATGAATAAAGTGAATTCTGATAGAGAACAGGTTAGGAGATATTCCTATAGAAGTCATTTCTATTATAGTCAAGGTTGAAGACCAAGACATTTTTTTTCAAAGAGAAGAAATCGATCTGCAATTACAGTCTTCGACCAGATCGATGATCACAGCGAAGCACCAGATCGACAGAGTCATCAAACCACCAGATGACATCACTCTACACATCATATCCACCTGCCACGTCAATATTGAAATCCATCCAATAGGGTTTGGAAGAAGAATTCTTGATTGACATGAAGAAGGAAAGTAACCGTTAACGATCTGCTTTCCATACTTAGAGGATTGAGTCAACATTTTTACAAGGCAAGAACAGATATGATGGACATCAGTGATTGGCAATCTCAATCAATTCCACGCCAATCAACAACGGCTAGAATTTTAAGATTCAAAGCCTATATATATTTGGAGTTCAAAGTCTGGAGTATATAGATGCAACATCAATCAAACACTCTCAAGCAATCAATCTCAACATCAGACTCAAGACTTCAAACTGTTCGTGATTCTAAATCACATCAACCCAACCTCGATTCAAGTCTGTCTTATCGAGAGAAAGGAGATCACCCTGCTAGCTAGTAGTTTTCTAGTGGTAACGTAGAGGTAATCTGTTGTAAAGGGACACGACCTTCATTCGTGCATAAGTTTTAACCAGATTATGTTTGAGACTAGTGACTCGTTCTCCACGAGTATAAAGAAGAAGAGTATCCAAGTAGTGGATAATCTGGTCTAGTTCTGATTAGATCGTGGACGTAGGGATTTCCCGAACCACGTTAAACAACTGTGTCATTTACCTTTCTGCATATTTATTTTCAGTTTTTTATTTATTCTAACTCCTTACACTTCCATATAGACTGCATCTCAATTAACCTGCTTTAACAATATGATTAATCATTAAGGTTTTCTATATAAGAGCACCAACTAAATCCACCATATTTCCGCACACACACTCAATACCTAGGAAATAATAAGATCACTCTTATTATTATCTAAATATTTACACTAGAGAGCAATCTATTTTGATTGACCTGCTATCGATCTGTCTATCGATCTGGTCAGTCATCTGCCGAGCAATTTCTTGTTTAAGAATAGCTTGAACTCTCTAATAATCAACCAAGTAAACTGAAAAGTCTGTGTTTGGTGTATTCCCCTCCCCCATACACCAAACCTTGCTCTTTCGGGACCAACATAGTGGATTTCTAATCAAGTAAGCTTGGACGTGGACGTAGGGTTTTAGCCCGAACCACGTAAAAATTGTTTGTGTTCTTCATTGTTTATCTTTACTATGACCTTGAGGCTTGCATAAGCCCACAAATGGACCTCTTAAGCTTCCACGTCATGTGTCATTTCCCTGAACTGTATAACTCTTGTGTTGTTTCATATGTATGTTTACCTCAAGACTTCCATTAAGGAAATTTGTCTTGACATCCATCTGTCAAACTTCCCAATCCATATAAACGGCTACTGACAAAGGTATACGTATTTATTTACGCATAGCCACAAGCGAAAATGTCTCGTCATAATTGATGCCCTCATTTTGTGTGTATCCTTTCACCACCAATGTAGCTTTGAAGACTAAGACGTTTCCGTCTTGTCCTTATTTTTGCTTGAAAACTCATTTACTCCTAATGACTTTGCAACCTTCGGGAAAGTCGACTAGTTCGTATACTTCCATGTGTACAATAGATTGTAGTTTTGATTCCATCACATTAATCAAGAGCGACATTCCTTATCTTGTATCGCTTCATCGTAATTCTATTGATCTTATTCATCCAGGCTAGGGACTGTGTCGAATGACTCTCTCATTCCTATGAATCAATCAGATTGACGAAAAACTCTCCCACTACGACGAGGCTCTATCACTGGATGTACAAGAAATCGAGCTCCTATGAATCGTAATTCCATTGGTCTTGTTGTCTTTATTTTTCTTGTAAGTTTGGAACATTCTTAGTTCTCAATTCCTCGATAACTATTTTACTTTTGGCATGTAATTGTTTACATAATCTTCTTCAAGAAATCGAGCGTGGGTTGAGACCATAACCTTATGATCTTTAAGACTATAAAACTCTCACTTCTTCGTCTCCTTGGGATTGCCAACAAATAGACACAAATCAGCATGAGACGCTAATTTATCGACTATGTTACCTTCTGTGATCATCGATTCATATTACGAACTAAATCTCTTTTTTTCAATAAATTGTTTCCCGCATTTAATAATTCATATCCATTAATTAATGAAAACTTTCTGACAACTTATATTAATTAATATATTTTTCATGAGTGATCCGGTTCCGACCTTTATTATTATATATGGAATAAATTTCAACCGAACTAGTTTCTTATATAATAAATATTTCTAAACGCCTACGTCAATATAATCAACTCGAGTTCGTTGAGACGTGATTATAGGGAATAACATCTCTACACTTCTCTTTAAACCAATTATCACTCCCCAACTTATTCTTATATAGGATTACGAGAAACTCACAAGTGCAAATACATCAAAGTTGTGCATAATCAACCACATATACTTAATATTACTACATAGATTAAGAAATAAAGAATCTTTGAGACCTCGTTCTTCACTATCAGCGGAGAAGAACTTAACTCACTGTGAAATCGCACAATGTAGACATGTAATTATATGTACAACATCATTCTCTCGACTAAGGTCAGCTCTAAACATCAGATTGATACCGCAACCTTTCACAACTAGACTGTGCAAGTGTGTTTGGACTACAAACTTTATTCTACAAGGAGCCGACTATGTTACCTTATGTGATTATCGATCTACCACACAGTCTACAGTTTAGAAAATAGACTTATTTGCAATAAATAATCAATAGAAAATAATTCACAAACCGGTGAAAAATATTTATTCCCATTAAAATGGAAGTGAAAACAATTCTGTTACAACACTCAAGAAAAAATCATGTTTTAGAGTATACAAACTCTAACAGATTATGCACCTGTTATTATTATGGATAAGGAGAACTTACTAGTTGATTTCACACTTGATATTGAATCTGGTGTCTTGCGTAGGAGTACAAGAGTTTCATATCCACCTTATTGGATACAAGATTATGTTGGATGTGCATCATCTTCTCCAGAATGTTTTCCCACTATTGGAATATTTACACCTCCTACATTCTCTTATATAATTTCACGTATCTTCACTGAGTCCTATAAATATTTTCTTATACATGTGTCTTCTCTTACTAAACCAGCTTCATTCAATGTAGCAATCCAATTCATTGAATGGGTGGATGCCATGAATCATGAGCTAGCTTCTCTAGAAGAGAATAACCTATGGATTTTGACTGATTTTCCACCAAGAAAGAAGGCAATCAGTTCCAAATGGGTGTTCAAAGTAAAAACTGAAAGTTGATTGAAAGGTGGAACATTTGTAAGGCTCGTCTGGTAGCCAAGACAATGATCAAAATTTTGGTATTGACTACACTGACGTATTTTCTCATGTTTCCAAATTAGTTACATTTCAATTTTTGATTGCTATTGTAAAAACTCATGGATGGTCTATACATCAGATTGATGTCGACAGTATCTTCCTTCATGATTTCTTAAATGATGATATCTATATTTTGCCACCACATGGCAATGCTAAAGCCAAGAAAGGACAAGTTTTTAGAAAAACTTATATGAACTTAAGGAAGCTTCTCGGGAGTGTAATGTTGAATTTAGTCACAAACTTATTTCTTTTGAGTTTGTGCAATCATATAATGATCATTATCTATTTTTAAAAGGTTCGTGTGACAAGTTTATTTTTTCTTTTGGTCTATGTTGATAATGTACTTCTTGTTGGGCCAAATATTCAATTGATTAAGGATGTTAGATCATTTTTGCATTCAACTTTCATGATTAAGAACTTAGGGAGGCTAAATATTATATGGGCGTGGAGATTATTTGAGGAGTAGCAGGAACGAATCTAAATCAACGCAAGTATATGCTTTATATGTTTAGCACCTCTGTTTTTAGGTTGCACTGCTGCTTGTATACCCCTGCTTACATGTTGTTAGCTCACTGCTTCTCGAGTAGATATTCTTTCTTCTCCAGATCAATATCACAAGTTTCTTGGTCAGTTACCCTATTTGAATTTGACACAACAGGATATTACTCATGTTGTGCAACAATTAAACAGTTTTTCTCTCAACCTTGTCAAAATCATTAGGTGGTTGTTATTCATGCTTTGAAATATTTGAAAGGTTGTCCATGTCTTGGTCTATTTTATCGCACTGGAAGTGGATTTAACATGAGTGACTATAGTGATGTTGATTGGGGATCTTGTGTTGATACATATCGTTCGATTACTAGATATTGTGTTCTTCTTGGAGAGTCTCTCATCTCTTGGAAATGCAAGAAACACACAACTGTCTCTGTTTCTACGACAAAGACATAATATTGTTCCTTTAGTTCCACAAATGCTTTGAATTTCTTATCTTTTATCTTATTTCAAGATTCCTGTGTCCCTCCTTGTTCCTCGCTACTATGACAATCTCGCAGCAATACACAGTATCAAAAATCAAGTATTTCATGAGTGTATTAAAATTTGGCACGTCGTCATTATCGATATGATATTATCACATATAAGCACATCTCCACTAATTTTCAGTTTGCTAATTTGTACACCCTCCGTCCCACCTCAAAAGTCCCATAACTTTTCGGACCGCATACCAATATCACCTTTATTACTCTATTTAAACTCCCAACAACTTTCCACCTACTTTAAGAACCCTTAATCTCTCTATCACTTTTCATTTTTTTTCTTCTTTTTTCAGATTTTAACTAACACTTAACATATTTTTACCCAATTTTCGAAAATATTTAACCATTTCATCATTTCTTCTTATTTCAAATTTTAACCAACACTTGAACATATATTTATCCAATTTTCGAAAATAGTTATATCATGGTATGCTTTTTTAAGTATATAGTTTCAGATTTAATTATAGTTCCAAATTTCAATTTAAACATAAGCAGTAAAATAAATTTTAAAAAAGAAAGCAATATTTACATTTAAAAAAAGAAAGCAGTGACATTAATCTGTCAAATTCAAACACCCATAAAAAAAATTCAAACGTCAACTTTAAATTTTCAAGTTTCAAGTTTTAGTCAACCTCTCAAATTCAAGTTTCACATATAAATTTTCCCTCTCAAATTTCCTACCAAAATCTACCTATAAATAAGACCACAATTCAGAGGGAGTAATCCACAGTTCACATTACAAATCAGTTTCTTCACTTTACAAATCAGTTTCAGTCTACCAAAAAAAACCCATACAAAATCCAAACAAATGAAAGTGAGGGTGTCACGCCCGCACTTCACTAAGGGTAGTAAAGTCGGGGAAACCGTGACTTGGGAAAGGATTAAAGAAGTCGGGATAGAAATAGGGTGAGGAAGCAAGGATGAAACTTGAACAACAATCTCATAATGACTCGAATAACTCATCGTACATGATTAACATAAACGGACTTGAGTTTAAGGCTCGATACATAACAACGTAATATGAAGGAACTGAAATCTTAAGTGTAATACATAATGATCTCGAACTAGCAGCGGAAAATTCCTTGGATCGCTAAAAGCTCTACATGTGTGAAGACACGTAGAACCCTCAAGAGACAACTAATAAGATGTCGACACAAAAAGCCCGAACGTAGCACTCCTCCTTCATCATCGCTCAACCTGCACATTTATATTTACATGCAGGGCTGAGTACAAATTGTACTCAGTAGACACATGCCAAAACCGCACACATACAAATATAATTGTCATGCCATTGTAAGTGAAACATAGGGATTTTGTCTCTAAAGAACCTATGTTCACTAAAATCCTTTTGTGAAATCTTAAAGTTCGACTGTACAGTCTAAGTTCTTTGAGTAATCTACCATATCTGTAACTTCTTCTTCTTCTTTGTGTCGGGAAGGTGGCCACCTTCCACGAACACCTTGACCGGCCAACACCTTCGTCGGCTCACAGTCACTTTAACCGGCCAACCCGTTCGATAACTCACGGTTACTTTGTGTACACTAGTTCGAGTGGAGACGCTAACCCACTGGAATCCTTTTTGAACACTAGTTCGAGTAGAGATGCTAACCCACTGGAACCCGAATTCGATTCTTTTAACTTCATTGAGCAGATAGGTATCATACGAAAATCATAAACATTTTACGGCAGAAAATACTTAAAGACATTTTCAATTCAAATGCTTTTTTTTTTTGAAATGAAACATAAACTGATACAACACACATAATTTTAGTTGTATAAGAAAGCCTACACTTGATGTATAGGATAGAAAGCCTACTTGGATAACTTCGGTTTGCACTGACTTTGATCTCGCAACACGAAACAGGTCTCTCGTAAGAACCTTTAGAAAAACTCGTATAAATTAAAATGCCCTTCGTGCATTTGAAACCTTTAATCGTAAGAATATATATATATATATATTATTCTCGTTTCGACTTGTTAATGGAGATATTGATACCTCGGATCAATATTCTTTAATGTGTTGAATCCTTGATTCAATTATTCGGTGATTGCCTTTAAGGCAATAAGTGTATTAACACTATATGAAATAATTAACTCTCAATAATTAATCATTTAAATAATATTGTAATTTCTAGTTATTTAATTCTTTAAATAACCCTAAAATATTAATCTCTTAAATCATCCTCAATAAGAGATATCAATTTCTCTTAATTTAGAATCCAATTACTAAATAAATTGGATTTTCTTGATTTAATACTTAGGCTTTAATTATCTAAATTACAAGCACTTAATGCATATATATACTATCCCTTCTTCCATTATTAGTATTTACTAATTTATTGAACTCCATCTTAATTAAAAGACAAGCTTAATTTAATTAAGCCTTATTTCATTCGATTAATTTATTAATCAAATGATTAAGTAAATCTTAGCCCGATAAACTTAATAATCTCGGCCCAATTCATTTCGCAATTAGGCCCAGTATTTCTATTTATTTGGGCCCAGCTACCCAATAATTCCCAGCCCAACTTTGGTCTCACCCGGCCCGTTACCCGGCCCAAATTCTAGAACACTTCTAATCTAACCCTAACTCACTTTCATCCTCATTCTTTCTTCCTCCCCAGACACACACTACACTCGCCTCCTTTCTGCTTCCCTCTCCCTCACTTTCTGCCTCTTCTTCCTTTCATCTCTCTCTCGTTTCTCTTTCTCTCTAAATTTTTCCAGCGGCGCCCAGCCATAGTCGGCCCCTTTCTTGCCCGAAGCCATCCACCGTCGTGCCACCATTACAGTAAGCTTCTCTGTTTTCTTCTCCCTTCTCTCTGTTTCTATCTTACTCTCTCAATCCATCTCTGTTTCTTTTTCCAGATTACGCTTCTAATTCTCTTCTCTGCTCACTGCTCTAACTCAATCTCTCTCCCTTTCAGTTCTCTCTCACTCCCTATCGCTCTCTCTCCCACTGCAAGGCGAGGAGCTCAATGGGTTTCTGTCGACTGAATCATCCCTAAGAAGGTAAAATCCTTTCCTTACTCTATTTCTAAATTTGTAGGTTTTAACTTTCAGTTTTAGATCTTAAAATTTTGCTTCCTAAAACTTCTCATAATTTATTTTACAGAATTTCTCCCAGAGCTTCTTCCTCTGTTCTTAAAATTCTGATTTAATGTTGTTTCATTTGAGTGTTAATTCTGTGCATCTGACTTCCTAAATTGCATGTTTTTAAATCTGTTCAAAATTTTATATGAATTTAACTAAAACATGCTTCTGTCCAAGCATTTATTTTTAGACATTTAATTTTCCTTCTTGTTGAATTTCTAAGGGGACTGCGAGATTTCAGTTTGGGGCTAGATGTAGCTCGGTTCCTAAGCTTGGGAAACAGAACGTGGATGGGTCGGCACTGGCTCGGGGTGCTTCGGTTGTCACTTTGGCTGCATACATGATGAATTGGAACAGCAGCTAAGTCTGCTTTCTTTCTTTATTTATCTTGTTGTGCTTTTGGTTATGATTTTACAATGTTTGATAGTTAATTTAATTCTCTGTTTTTATTGACTAAATGAAATTGGGATAGGATAGTGTTCTAATTTTGGCAGCACACAAGCATGCTTAAAGTTCTATGTTATGTAATCTGAAAATATAGGTTTAGAGTTCTCTAAATCCTGAATTTTTAAATGTAGTTCTATGTTTCTGCAAATTCTGAAATTAACTCCAAGTTTTGTCTTTGTTCTAGAATCAAAAGATATTCTTATACATATATATCTATGTTCTGAAGCTGAAAGTATAGGTATAGGCTATGTACTAAAATTCTGAAACACATGTATAGATCTATGTTTTGAATTTCTGAACTTATCTGAAGCTTCTATGTTCTGTGGTGGAAATCTGAACTTCTGCCTATTTATTCCTTCAGTTTTCATGGATTGAGAATGGTTCTAAGTTCATACTCTGGCCCCCCTTACTGAGATTTTAAAGCATATATATCTATATATACTGGACTGTAAAATACATGATTTATTCTTATTTTCTGAAATCTGAAACTAGGTCTATGTTCTTAATTATAATTCAGTGTTAACTTCAAGTTTAAAGCATAGGTTTCTGACTTTAAAGGTTATGATTTCTTTGTTAACATAAGAGAGGTTTAAGGGTTGAGACTACCTTTAATCTTTATCTCCTTCCTCCTGAATGAACTGTGGATTCCTTGAATATTTGGTCCTGTAACTTCTCTTTTATGAAACTGATATGTGAAATGTTTTGGGTGATAAACGTTTAAGAAGGGCAGCCCTTACTCCTTTATATAGATGTGGTTGTAGTGGTATTTGTTAGCTTAAGACTTAAGTCTTAGTGTAGCTAGTTCTAGTAGCCTTAATACTATTATTTGTAGGGCATGGAAGGAAGGTATGGACGGAAGACTTCTATCCCTCACTCAACCGAGCACACTGCCCAAGATTTCTGCTTTATCTCTGCAGCAGCAAGGCTACTTTGTTCCCTTCTTTGGTTTTCCATACCAAGTGGCTATATAAAATGATTATCACTTACACTTATAGATAGCTTTCTTTGTTTCCTTCTCCTTTTAAACATGCTGCTGCAGCTTTATGTAATTTAGCTTAGATCTTTTATTTGCTTTATGTAATATATTATATTTGTTATATCCTAAGTATTTTATGCAATTTGTGGAGGTGTAGCAACTTTGCCTCTCCTTTGTTTCAAACATCCACTTGTTCTAACTTTCCCCTTTTTATCTTATTGGTCCATTTTGGGCAGGCCCTGCAGAGTCTTGCTTGTGAGAGAATGTTGAAGTACAGCCCCTACCATCCTTTCCTAATTGCAACCGTCCAAATCTTTCTTATAGATTTTGTATTCTTTTGATAGTATCCTTTTTGACCTTTACTCAACTTGGGGCAACTCTGACTTTTGCTCCTAGTTTACTTAACTTGGGATAGTTTGTACTTATAGATTTTGTTTAGATTTCTTATTCAAAGGTAGAAAAAGTGTGGTAGGCTGCAGATTTATCATCTAGACTTTAAGATGGTTTATACTTTATGTACATCACATGTATTAGTTGTTATTAATTGTGTAGCAATAATGTCCAAGTTGTATGTAAGGTTTTGATGAGACGTTATCCCCTCCCCTATTTTCTCATCTCATTCGGTTGTGTAGTATTTTTATTTTATCTCTTTCTTTGTTTATTCATTCCACAGCCATCTATACTCATATATGTGTATATATATAAGTATTCAGTTATATAATACCCATCTTATACTTTTATTACTAATGCTTTAAGGATTATAAGATAGTAATAATGAAATCTCATCTAAAATAATTAAAGATAGTGCTTTAACACTACTTGATAAATAACATCTTATCTAAGTTCTCATTGGCTCTTATTCTCTTATGTTTATTGTAGAAATCTTAAAGCTTTAATAAAAATTTAATCATAAGCCCCTTTCGAATTAACTAAACGATAAGCTCTCCTAATATTAAATACTTAAAGACCTTGTTATCGTCTTAAGCTCTTATTTATGATGAGATTTAAATTGAAGTCAAAACATTATAACACTTATACTTATACTTTGTTCTCATCATAGTTATCTAATTAATCTAATAATAATAATAATAATAATAATAATAAGTCCTTTGGGAAGAATTAAATGATAAGCTCTCTTAATACTAAATAATTAAGACCTTGGTTTCATCTTAAACCAAAATTCTTCTTCACTTATAGAAACTCTCATTAATATACTACAACGTTCAATATATAATTTATAATCGCGTCCGAATATCGTTTATTTCGGAATTTAAAAAAAAAAAAAAACGGGGTATTACAGAGGGGGAAAGATCTTGATGCTACAACAAAAATAGCAATAATCCAGCTACTCCTTCAAGGCTTGAAGAATGGAAAACCTGCCCGAGGAAGATTCTCTAAAGCTGCATCAAAGTTCGCCTGCAATAGGAAAACTATTAGTCGCATTTGGGCTGCATCAAAAGAACAAAGAGATTCAGGTAAGTGCATTGAAGTTTCAAACAATAGAATAGTCCAAAAGAGGAAAAGAGTTGAACTCAACATCGAATTAGTAGGAAATTTGGAGCTATTCCATAGAAGCACCATAAGAAGACTTGCAAAAGGCATAAACTGCAGTAAATCAGTTGTTGGGAGATGGGTAAGCAAGGGGCTAATCAGATCTCACACAAATTCCATTAAACCTGACCTAACAGCCCTTAACAAGCTCTTACGACTTAGATTTTCACTAGAAGTCATTGAGTATGACATAATTATGAACACTCTTAGGTTTAGTAGCATGCACAACACAATACACATTGATGAAAAATAGTTCTACATTTCTAAGACAGCACACAGGTTCTACATGACACCTTAAGTAGTGGAGTCTCACAGAACTTGTAGAAACAAAAAATACATCACCAAAATTATGTTTATGTGTGTTGTGTGTAGACCATTGTTTGCACAAGATGGAAGTGTGTTATTAGATGGCAAAATAGGTATATTCCCATTCACTGAGAAAGTCCCAGCAAAGAGGAGAAGCAAGAACAGGGCTGCTGGCACATTAGAGACAACAGCTATAGCTTCAATCACTAAAGATGTGATTAAGGATTGTCTAATCAATCAGGTATACCTAAGCAATGATGTGTGTACTAAATGTAATTGTAGAATGTTAGGTGTGACAATGATATGTGTTGTAACCTAAGGAGGGCAATCTGTTTATTTGTGTTTTATGTGTAGCAATGTATCCTAATCAATTTCAATACACTAAACATTCACAGATACTACCTGCAATCAGATCAAAGTGGCCTGAACATGCATCAAAACTGATATATATCCTGCAAGATAATGCAAGGCTACATATCAAAGATAATGATCCAGAATTTAGACAGGCAGCAAGCATGAATGGATTTGACATCAGATTAATGCATCATCCACCTAATTCTCCAGATACAAATGTAAACGATTTGGGATGGTTTAGGGCTATACAGAGTCTACAAATTGAAAAAGTGTGCAGGACAGTGGATGACTTAGTGATTGCAGTCCTCAATTCTTTTGAGGAGCTAACTGCAAACACTCTAAACAAGGTGTTCTTGAGTTTGCAAGGCTGTTTGGTTGAGATATTACAGGTAAAGGGTCAAAACTATTACAAATTGCCACATATGAAGAAGGACACACTGATAAGAGAGGAAAGACTATCACTCAACCTAGAAGTTTCTACAGATTTGGTGCAAGAATGCATAACCTATTTGACACAGAATGACATGGAAGAAGACATGAGGATGCTAGTGCAGGTTAGGGGCTTTGAAGGCATTTCAGTCATATAAGATGATCACATAGGTGGCTTATTTTGTAGTGCTTGGTGTGCAAACATAGTTTAAGTAATTTAGTTTATGATTGAGGGTCAGAATACTTTTTGTTATTAGAATTTTCTATTTTGTAAACTGCACAAGTGTAATTGCACAATCAAGCATTTTAGTTATGAATGTGTGCTTACATTTGGTTATTATTTGGATTCAGTTAACAAATCATTTCATATCAAGTTCTTATCAATCAAATTTCCATTGTGTAACATCATCATCCAACTTTGCACACTAAACTTGTCACCAGCAACTCTAACCCTCAATCTGAAATTACATAACTCAAACCCACACAGATACCAAGCTAACACAGTGTCCATTGTGTAACATCATCACCTCAACATTTTACTCCCATCTCCCACAACAACTTGCAGTCACAACAATACAGCCATAGAGACCTCAAGAAAGAGATCTCAATACAGCCATAGAGACTTCAAGCAAGAGATCTCAATACAGCCATAGAGACCTCAAGCAAGAGATCTCAATACAGCCATAGAGACCTCAAGCAAGAGATCTTAATACAGCCATAAACATCACCACATAGATACATCACCACTGACATTACATCCATAGATACATCACCACAGATACCTCACCACATAGATACAGCCACAGATACATCACCACAGATACATCACCACATAGATACATCACCACATAGATACAGCCATAGATACATCACAACATAGATACAGCCATAGAAACATCACTGAGAAAATACCTCACCAGAGCCATATCTCACCACAAATACATCACCACTGTAATACCCCACACTTTTAAAGTTATTATTAATATTATTTTGGGCAAGTTATATAAATAAAAATAAAATAGTGGTATACGAATTGAATTATTTTTAGATGATTTTAAACTAACGGATTCGATTTCGAATGTTTACAGGTTGTTCCACTTAGAGTCGGGATGTGACCTAGCAAAATATATATATTTTTTATAAATAAATATTAAGAGATATTTAAGAAAAATATCAAAGATTTTTTTTATAAATATCTAAGATATTTTCTTTCTTAATGGCTAAGTAATATATATATATATATAGAAGTGTGTAGAAGCATTCAAACACTCTTTTGTCTACCCTCACAAACGACCATTTCCTCTCTTTCTCTCTTTCAATTTTTCTTCTTCTCTTCAAGAATTGGAGGTAATCCTTTTAATTATGTTCTTAATTAGTGATTAATGGTGTTTAATTATGTGTTTATGTAAGTATATGTATGTATATAAAAGGGGAGATATGGTTGAGTTTGATTATGGTTTGTGTTATGGAGGAAGGGCCGCCGGTGGAGGAGAGGCGGAGGCGGCAGCGGGGCTGCTGCCATGGGTTGTCGTTTATTTATCCAAAACCCATCATATTAGATACCATTTTAAAGATCTTTTCGTCGTCTTTCTAACGGTACCTTCAGATTGTAAATCCGGGTTCAGCCGAGGGAGTTATAACCTGACGAAGTTAGGGTGTTAATTTTCCGGCTTCAAATCGATGCCGAATCCAAAACATTTCTTTAGGAGTTTTATAGTCCAATCCTTAAAATATATACTCGAGGTTATGTTTTTGGAAACCGATAAGCCAAGTGTCCATAATTGATGTCGGAAACTTGTGGTTTAAGTTCGAAATTTAGTATTTACATTCTATGTTTTATATTTTGAATTGAGAAATATTGCTTAACTTATTTATTAATATTCCCTAAAAATTTTTATCTTGTTATATTAATTTCATAATCTTAAATTAGATTGTGTTGTAGTCTCAAGAACTACATAAATGCATAAATCGAGTTTTGTATAATTTCAAATGAAATGAGTTTTAAGTTATAATAAGTTTATACTTTCAAGGTGTAATAAGTTAAAGTTATTTAAAGTGCTAGGTGACACCGTATCCAGAGCTCAAGCCGGACAACCAAGCAAGTGAAAAGTCTTTGTGAAACATCGTCACGAGGTGGGGTTTACTCTATCTGTAAGTTGATGGTTATAATCATTGTTGTGTGTGTTGCATTCATATGAACTTGCCTGTGTGGCGTATTCTTGCCTGTGTGGCGTGGCCTGTGTGGCGTATTCTTGCCTGTGTGGCGTGGCCTGTGTGGCGTATTCTCGCCTGTGTGGCGTATTCTTGCCTGTGTGGCGTATTATGGCCTGTGTGGCGAATCATTGCATGTGTGGCGTATAAAGCACCCTCGAGGGGAGAGACTAGTCTCGCCGACAAGATAATTAAAGTTGTTCATTATGCTATGTGACTTGAACAATTGGTTATAACTGCTTGCAGTGTATTCTCCACTGAGATATTTTCTTTCTTAATGGCTAAGTAATATATATATATATATATATATATAGAAGTGTGTGGAAGCATTCAAACACTCTTTTGTCTACCCTCACAAACGACCATTTCCTCCACTAGTAGAAAAACGCTCATAGACTACGGTTTAAAACCATAGTCTCTGACCTTTTAGAACCGTAGTCTATAGTACCGTAGTGTATACTTGTTAGTATACACTACGGTTTGAAAACCGTAGTCTATGTTGAGAATAGACTACGGTTAAAAACCGTAGTCTATTCAGAAAAACTGTAGTGTATTCATGTCAATTACTACAGTTTAGCATTCAACTGTAGTGTATGTATAACTATACACTACGGTTTTTCATGTCAGCGTAGTATATGTTTATGTATAGACTACAGTTTATTGAAAAAATTGTAGTGTTTGATAAGCAATAGACTACGGTTTTCTTGAAAACCGTAGTGTTTGATATATCATAGACTACAGTTTTCTAAAAAATCGTAGTGTAAAAGTTATTATAGACTACGGTTTTTAAAAAAGTGTAGTGTATGATTCAGTATAGACTACAGTTTTCTCAAAAACCGTAGTGTAAAAGTTATTATAGACTACGGTTTTTAACAAAACTGTAGTATATGATTTAGTATAGACTACGGTTTTGAACAAAACTGTAGTGTAAATGTTCTTATAGACTACGATTTTTAACAAAAGTGTAGTATATGATTCAGTATAGACTACAATTTTCATAAAAACCGTAGTGTAAAGGTTATTATAGACTACGGTTTTTAACAAAACTGTAGTGTATGATTGAGCAATAGACTACAGTTTTATCAAAAATCGTAGTGTAAAATTTATTATAGACTACAATTTTATCAAAAATCGTAGTGTATGCTTCAATATAAACTAGCTACACTACAGTTTCGTATACCACACCTGTTTATATATATATATATATATATACACATACATACACACCTGAAGTTGTCATCACAAAATTACGGGATTTCATTAAATTAAAATACATCGATAATTACATTACAAAATGTTGTCATCCCAATAATTTGTTTATATCCATTTTCTTTACAAAGTTATCAATGTACATGCTAAATATCCAAAATACGAAACTGAAGTTCCATGTTAACTACGCAAAATCTAATTGCATCAATCCACCTTTTGACCTCAACCTGAAAAGATAAACACACATATATATATGTATATGAATAAGAGACAATTTAAAATGATAACATAAACTATATAGTTTAACTGTTATACGTAAACATTAAAGTAAATACGGAAATACCTCATATAATCATCCTACAGACAAAGAATCATTGAATTTTCCCACTCATCACGCACATCATCAATATCCGCAATAGAATATTTCCTATTCTCAAACTACAAACATTAAAAAACATATATCACCATAAAATTTTATAATAGTTGGTTAAATTAGATAAGTCCCATAAACTACATAGAAAGAAAAACTTACATGTGATTTTAAAGAAATAGAAGCACTCGGTAAAAGTTCTTCAACGATTTCTTTCATGTAGCGCATTATAAAAAATCCACATTGATACCCATCAGATTGCCTCGGAGCCTTCATTAAATAAAATAAATTTTAGCAAGTATATATATATGCCATGATTATTGCAAGGAATTACTCATAGGAATAGGACATATAACTTCAATGCCACTTCTTGTCAAGAGCAGCAAATTTTATACATCAAAATGACTACATGGTACAACACTTCTTTGGTCCAAAATCAAACTAAGTACAAAATGCTTTCTCTGCAGCATATGCAAAATAGAAAAAAACTAACAAGGCTAACTCATTAAACATTCCCGTTATCACATACTATCTCAGGCAAGAACTGTAGTTCATACATGAATCAACAACATAATATCATAGCTTTGAACCAAAAGTAAATATTACGGCCATCAACTCCCCACTCAAATGATGCAAAACGGAAGAAAAATAGACAAGAATATACCAGTCGGTCCAGTATGATGTTTTCAGCTCTAGATTCAGCACCCGGTGGCACAGCAAACCCACTGAGAGGATCATCTTCTTCATAGTTGGTAGTTGATCCACAACGTAACTGAACATCTCGACATTCCTTTAATAGTACAGCCACCTAAGATAACCGCAAAACAGTTGTTGGAATTGAGGTGTTGTCATGAGTACGCAATGGAGAAAACAACATTGGTTATACCCAAATTCAAAATTCCCAAACCTATTTTTGAAGTAGTGCCTATCAGCCAATAAAGCATCATCTAGTTTAAAAAAAATCTTTCAGAACCAAACCTGCTGCTGGAGCTCATCAATCTCTTTTTGAGCAACTGCATAGTCACGCTCCTGCCTCTTTAACTTTGCCTAGAAACGATTAGGGGCGGGAAACAACTTAAGAAATAGCAATCCACAGAGTCAGACGTGCTCTGCTTAAAACATTTCAAATAAAGCATAAGACAAACCTTCAGCTCCTGAATGGTAATCTCCAAAGCAGAATGTCCTGAGAGTGACTGTTGCAGTTTCTGATCCAAATCAAAGTACGCCTCAACAAGTCTTTCATGTTCTTCTGCAAAAATGTACTTATCTCTTGGAATTCAACAAAGGGCATAAAATTTAAAGACAATTCTAAAAAATCAAAGCAAAATGTCAAGCACCCACCAATTGCAATCAGAATACAATAACATCACTGGTTTTTCCCCCCTAGAAAACTATTATTTGAGATGGCAAAGAAATGCAAGAAAATTAGAATGTTACATACGGTAACAAGAGGGATAAGATGCAAGAACATGAAGGATCAGAGCATATAAAATCAAGAAACTTGTACTTAAGTGATGCGTTAATAATACTATAGAAAATATGTATTATGAGAATCTTGATATGTAAGCGATGAAAGATTCACATACCTCTTTCATCCATGATAACTCCTGATTTTTCTTCTATTTCATAGAGCACCTAACTGGCTAACCATCAAAAGCAGAAGGTAACATAGCCTAAAGAGTAACTAATAATAGAAAACCATAACTTGGAAAATTACTTCCAAAAATAAAGTACATATATTTACTGAGATTATGGTCCAAAGAAATCATACACGCTCCAAGATAGCTTGAGATTGCTTTCTCCCCAGTTGCTCGTGTCGTAGAGCATCAACAGCCTCTTGGTATTTGGCATAAATCTTTGCCAACTATAGTACTCAATGAGCAAGAGTTAGCCAAATGAATTTATGTTTTCCAAAGAGTAATGAACAGACCATAAGATATATATCAGAAGAATCATAAAAGGCATAATACTCACACTCCATCCATCTCTAAGAAGTGAAGCTGCCAATGCTGTTCCAGAAACTCCGGAAGGAATGCTAGGAATAATCGCTTGCTCATTTACAGCCATTTCATCATCAACAACTGAGTTCACCACTTCACCCATCTAATTAAAAAGCATGCAACACAGCCAAAAACGCATCAGATATTGACGATAAGCTGCAAAATATAATTTGATTAATTTATTGCTCCCAGAGATAATAGAGCGTGTACACGTCACATCTAAACAAATCAGATTTCTTGCTCAAAAACATCTTCTCATTATTTCAATAAATAGTTATCCAAACCAATTAGTAAACAACGAATGGTATGAGCTTCATGAATTTCTACTAGTGCAAAACCTATTTGACGTTTACATCTAGATAACCAAGGTATAGGATTGCATTAAAAAGTCCTACCCACTAAATTTGTATAGCAAAATAAACCCTTTCAATTTATTTGGTAGCAATAATGAAACGAGGACATTAAATCCAAAATGAGTAATTAGTACTAGAACATAATAGAATAAAATAGGGATAGTATAATCAAACTCCATCAATATTTAACTGAAGGCAATCCTAGGATAAGATTATAGAAAAGATAATAAATTTTTGAAGTATAAATGTTTAAAAGGCCAATACAATAAATTTAAGTCAATCTACCTATAAGCATTTTGGTAGTTAAATGAATATATTTCACCACAAAATCCTAAGTAATAGCAGATTAAAAGCGTGAGGAGGTAGAGTTCTTCGAAATCGGAAACGGACCTAGATCGCCGCCACGCTTGGCGGAGCTGCAGTGAGAGTGCTTGATGGCGAGTTCCTTGAAGGAGGCATCGCCGGAGAGGATGTCTCGGCGGAGCGCCTCAAGCTGAGAGACGGCTTCGTCGCGGGTGGTGGCGGAGATTAGGGTTAGATAGAGAGAGGGGAAATGAGCTACCTCTGCTCGAATAAAATCGAGGAATCTTAGTAAGAGAGATAGGATGTGATAGAGAGAGGGGAGAGAGGGAGCATACCTGGCCGGAGAGAAGACGACGGCGACGGGCAGAGCGGAGTGGCAGAGGTTTGAAGGCGTGGCGTTGAGCTCCAATGCGGTGGTGCAGTTGAGAATTTTGGTGGGTTTGTGGGAAGAGAGTTGATGTATAGGGTTTGGGGAGGGAAAAAACTCTAGAGAAAATTTGAAATGTGGAAGTTAATATATAAAATGTTACATTTCTTTCAAGTTGTAGTAGTAGCCCAGATGGATTTAGAGTATTTTGATAGACTAAGGTTCAATCCCTTATAAGAACCTTTTTATTTATATAATGTATTTTGTCCAAAAAAGAAAATTTCAAAATCTAGAATTAATACATAACATGTTACGATTTTTCAAGTTTTTGTAGTAGCTTAGATGGCTTATTTTAATTTACACTTTTAATAGACCAAGGTTCAATCCCTCATAAGAAGTTTTTTATTTCTATAATGTATTTTGTCTAAAAAAGAAAAATGCATATAAATAACGATTATTTGTTAACAGTATTTATTAACCGTTATAAAATGTTTATCTAATACTTAATAAAGATAACAGTTGTTGCAAAATTGTTAACTATAACTATATATATAGATTACGATTTATTAAATAGACTTTTTTTAATTCCCCAATCATACGTAATTAAATAAATAGTTTTATACACATACACTACGGTTTTTAAAAACCGTAGTCTATGTATTAAAAATACATGAACATACACTACGGTTAATAAACACCGTAGTCTATGTATTAAAAAAGAACGCACATACACTACGGTTTTTAGAAACCGTAGTGTATGTATTAAAAACAGACGCACATAAACTATAGTTTTTAAAAACCGTAGTCTATGTATTAAAAACACACGCACATAGACTACGGTTTTTAAAAACCGTAGTCTATGTATTAAAAAAGCACGCACATACACTACGGTTTTTAAAAACCGTAGTCTATGTATTAAAAAAGCACGCACATACACTACGGTTTTGAAAAACCGTAGTCTATGTATTAATAAAGTACGCACATACACTACGGTTTTTAAAAATTGTAGTCTATTATGAATATACACTACGGTTGATTTTATAAGCGTAGTCTTTTCCCAAAAAAACGCACATACACTACGGTTGATATAAAAACCGTAGTGTATGGACTGTAGTATATGTTTAAATTTGTAGTAGTGCTCTCTTTCCCTCTTTCAATTTTTCTTCTTCTCTTCAAAAATTGGAGGTAATCCCTTTAATTATGTTCTTAATTAGTGATTAATGGTGTTTAATTATGTGTTTATGTGAGTATATGTATGTAAATAGAAGGGGAGATATGGTTGAGTTTGATTATGGTTTGTGTTATGGAGGAAGTGCCGCCGGTGGAGGAGAGGCGGAGGTGGAAGCGGGGCTGCTGCCATGGGTTGTCGTTAATACATCGGCGAAATCGATGAATTAAATTTTCCATTTTCGGCAGAAACAGGGCAGCAGGTTGCGAGTTGATTTTCGTCCGTTTTATTTATCCAAAACCCATCATATTAGATACCATTTTAAATATCTTTTCGTCTTCTTTCTAACGGTACCTTCGAATTGTAAATCGGGGTTCGGACGAGGGAGTTATGACCTGACGAAGTTAGGGTGTTAATTCTACGCGCTGCGGGAGCTGCGCGAATTGAGTATAATTTTCCGGCTTCAAATCGATGCCGAATCCAAAACATTTCTTTAGGAGTTTTATAGTCCAATCCTTAAAATATATACTCGAGGTTATGTTTTTGGAAACCGATAAGCCAAGTGTCCATAATTGATGTAAGAAACTTGTGGTTTAAGTTCGGAATTTAGTAATTACATTCTATGTTTTATATTTTGAATTGAGAAATATTGCTTAACTTATTTATTAATATTCCCTAAAATTTTTTATCTTGTTATATTAATTTCATAATCTTAAATTAGATTGTGTTGTAGTCTCAAGAACTACATAAATGCATAAATCGAGTTTTGTATAATTTCAAATGATATGAGTTTTAAGTTATAATAAGTTTATACTTTCAAGGTGTAATAAGTTAAAGTTATTTAAAGTGCTAGGTGACACCGTATCCAGAGCTCAAGCCGGACAACCAAGCAAGTGAAAAGTCTTTGTGAAACATCGTCACGAGGTGGGGTTTACGCTATCTGTAAGTTGATGGTTATAATCATTGTTGTGTGTGTTGCATTCATATGAACTTGCCTGTGTGGCGTATTCTCGCCTGTGTGGCGTGGCCTGTGTGGCGTATTATGGCCTGTGTGGCGAATCATTGCATGTGTGGCGTATAAAGCACCCTCGAGGGGAGAGACTAGTCTCGCCGACAAGATAATTAAAGTTGTTCATTATGCTATGTGACTTGAACAATTGGTTATAACTGCTTGCAGTGTATTCTCCACTGAGTGTGCTTACATACTCATGTTCCCCACATGCTGTCATATTTTGCAGGCTGAGAGGCTCGAAGGCTGGAGCAAATGGTAGTGGACCCTATGAACATTCTCTTAGCTTTTATGTATATGTGAATGTTTGGTTGAAAACAAATTTAATTAGTTTTGGTTAACTAAACAAAGTTGTTCTTGTAATGACTTTTTGATATGGGTATATTTTGATGAGGGTTGTGTCCCTATTTGGTATTGTGATTTGCTGCTGGTGGTCATTATTTCAGGGTGGCATATACATAATTATAGGGGATATGCCGTCCGTTTGTAAAATTTTTATTATACTCTCCGCTGCGTATCTTATTACATAATTCATAATATCATTTATAATATTAAATGATGAAAGAAAAGTAAAGTTTTTTCGTAATGTCCTTATTTAAAGAATGGGGGCGTTACAGAGTGGTATCAGAGCAGGTTTACGTTCCTGTAGACTATCTTACTGTATGAACATGTTATATGTGTGATAAGAAGTTGAACTTCTATTTAAGTTGAGAGAATGTTTGGGTCATGACCGCTGCTCAACGTCGACTCTCAGGTAATTATGTTTATGAAAATGAATTTGTTGTAAATGTTAAAGGTATATGAGTATGACATGAAGTGAAATGAAAAGAAATGAGAGATATAGTGTCGGGGTAATGTTTAAAAGCTGGTTGTATTAAAAAGAATCATTTAAAGTATGAAAATTTGTCCATAAAGGACCTTAGAGACTTACTAATTTCGAGGACGAAATTATTTTAAGGGTGGTATATTGTAATACCCCACCCTTTTAAAGTTATTATTAATATTATTTTGGGCAAGTTATATAAATAAAAATAAAATAGAGGTATACGAATTGAATTAATTTTAGATGATTTTGAACTAACGGATTCGATTTCGAATGTGTACAGGTTGTTCGACTTAGAGCCGGGATGTGCGCTAGCAAAAAATATATATTTTTTATAAATAAATATTAGGAGATATTAAAGAAAAATATCTAAGATTTTTTTTATAAGTATCTAAGATATTTTCTTTCTTAATGGCTAAGTAATATATATATATATATAGAAGTGTGTAGAAGCATTCAAACACTCTTTTGTCTACCCTCACAAACGACCATTTCCTCTCTTTCTCTCTTTCAATTTTTCTTCTTCTCTTCAAGAATTGGAGGTAATCCCTTTAATTATGTTCTTAATTAGTGATTAATGGTGTTTAATTATGTGTGTATGTGAGTATATGTATGTATATAGAAGGGGATATATGGTTGAGTTTGATTATGGTTTGTGTTATGGAGGAAGGGCCGCCGGTGGAGGAGAGGCGGAGGCGGCAGCGGGGCTGCTGCCATGGGTTGTCGTTAATACGTCGGCGAAAATCGATGAATTAAATTTTCCATTTTCGGCAGAAACAGGGCAGCAGGTTGCGAGTTGATTTTCGTCCGTTTTATTTATCCAAAACCCATCATATTAGATACCATTTTAAATATCTTTTCATCGTCTTTCTAATGGTACCTTCGTATTGTAAATCGGGGTTCGGACGAGGGAGTTATGACCTGACGAAGTTAGGGTGTTAATTCTACGCGCTGCGGGAGCTGTGCGAATTGAGTATAATTTTCCGGCTTCAAATCGATGCCGAATCCAAAACATTTCTTTAGGAGTTTTATAGTCCAATCCTTAAAATATATACTCGAGGTTATGTTTTTGGAAATCGATAAGCCAAGTGTCCATAATTGATGTTAGAAACTTGTGGTTTAAGTTCGGAATTTAGTAATTACATTCTATGTTTTATATTTTGAATTGAGAAATATTGCTTAACTTATTTATTAATATTCCATAAACTTGTTTATCTTGTTATATTAATTTCATAATCTTAAATTAGATTGTGTTGTAGTCTCAAGAACTACATAAATGTATAAATCGAGTTTTGTATAATTTCAAATGATATGAGTTTTAAGTTATAATAAGTTTATACTTTCAAGGTGTAATAAGTTAAAGTTATTTAAAGTGCTAGGTGGCACCGTATCCAGAGCTCAAGCTGGACAACCAAGCAAGTGAAAAGTCTTTGTGAAACATCGTCACGAGGTGGGATTTACGCTATCTGTAAGTTGATGGTTATAATCATTGTTGTGTCTGTTGCATTCATATGAACTTGCCTGTGTGGCGTATTTTGCCTGTGTGGCGTTGCCTGTGTGGCGTATTCTTACCTGTGTGGCGTGGCCTGTGTAGCGTATTATGGCCTGTGTGGCGAATCATTGCCTGTGTGGCGTATAAAGCACCCTCGATGGGAGAGACTAGTCTCGCCGACAAGATAATTAAAGTTGTTCATTATGCTATGTGACTTGCACAATTGGTTATAACTGCTTGTAGTGTATTCTCCACTGAGTGTGCTTGCATACTCACGTTCCCCACATGCTGTCATATTTTGCAGGCTGAGAGGCTCGACGGCTGGAGCAGATGGTAGTGGACCCTATGAACATTCTCTTAGCTTTTATGTATATGTGAATGTTTGGTTGAAAACAAACTTAATTAGTTTTGGTTAACTAAACAAAGTTGTTCTTGTAATGACTTTTTGATATGAGTATATTTTGATGAGGGCTGTGTCCCTATTTGGTATTGTGATTTGCTGCTGGTGGTCATTATTTCAGGGTGGCATATACATAATTATAGGGGATATGCTGTCCGTTTGTAAAATTTTTATTATACTCTCCGCTGCTTATCTTAAAACATAATTCATAATATCATTTATAATATTAAATGATGAAAGAAAAGTAAAGTTTTTTCGTAATGTCCTTATTTAAATAATGGGGGCGTTACAACCACAGATACATAAAAAGGGAAAGATCTCACCACTTCGAACATTGCTGGCATAAAGATTTTCAACATGGGGAGGTGGGCTGTGGGAAAGTTGGCCAAGTAAGCCAATAGTTCTTTCTCTGCAAGTCTCTGCTTCCTCAACGCCAGAAACCCCTTAGAATCTGTCCATTGTATGAAGACAGAATCCGAGTTCATCTCTGACTCCTCAGAATCCATCACCATCTTCTCCTCAACTCCTCCATCTTCACCGCTCAGCAACAGGGGGCTCTCCTCCCCATCATTGGCCTCATAATCAGCTGGAGGGAGGGTGGGATCGAAGGGTTCAGATCCACCGCGGATCCAGTAGGGGTCAGTGCTCTCCACATGCGCATGTGCTGGACATGTCAGTCGAGGATTGAATCCAAGAGTTGGAGAAGTCAAATAGTGGAAAGTGGGGCTTAAGAGCTGGGACGGAGAACCCAAGATTTGGGGCGGAGAACCCAAGAAATGGCAAGGAGACCTCAAGATCTAGGCATGAGAACCCAAGATCGGGCCTGCAGAGCACAAGATATGGGGCAGAGACCTCAAGATCTTGGGCGGAGAACTCAAGATCGGGCCTGGAGAACCCAAGTCTTGGGATGAAGAACCCAAGAACAGGGCTGGAGAAGTCAGCTTGTCAAGCCTGGAGATTTCAACGGCATAGATAGAGCCACAACAACATAGAACTTCTTCATCATAGGCCTCCTAGGGGGATGAATAGAGGGTTTCAGGTGTGGGGGAGATGAGAGAGTTTCGATTGTTGGTCATCATCGCGGTGGAAAAGAAGAAAAAGAGCCGCAGAGATGGAGTGACAAGATTAGGGTTTTCTCTGGAGAAGAAGAAGAGCCGCAGAGATGGAGCGACAAGAAAGAGAAAGAGATGCTTCGAGAATGAGGCGGAGAGTAGGATAAAGAGGGATATGTTTAGATGGTAGTTAAGTTTATGGGTAATTAGGCTTAGGGTGTAATAAGAATGATTATGGGCTAATTATAGCCCAAAAAGGAAATGGGGCTTTTGGGTTGGGACAGCCCAAAGTAGTAAGTGGGGCTTTTCACCTAGAACAGAGGGAGTACTAAAGTTTTAGTTTTAGTTGGACCTAATTTTCATTTCATTCTCTCCAAGATTGGATTGGTTGATTTCCACCAAATCCATCTTGGGGGGAGAGGGGATAGAGAGAGCAACGAGATGCGCCAAATGAGTTGTACTTTGGATATGTTTATCGTTGAAACAAGCTAGGGAAAGACAAATCAAGAAAATCAAAATCAAAATTGTGCATAACATTATGCCAATCTGTATAACGATTAAATTGTTGGTGAAATAACTGTGAAACAAATCAAAGCGACTGTGAAGCATATCGTAGTAACGATGATATAGTAGTTGATCTGAGAATTAGCTGGAACTTTGACAATTAGTTGGAACTTTTGTAAAGTGGTTGCCATGTGTTATAATCTCGTAAACTATAGTTTATTTATATTCACTTGTCTAGATTGATTTTCCTAATGTATGTGTATATATGTATCTAGCTTTTATATAAATAACTACAGTAAGTGATTCTAGTTTTTCTTCCATAGGATTTAATCAATTAAAATTTCTTTCATCTCAACTTATCGATTTCAACACGTTTTATTTATGCATGTATTTACATCACCTGTGAAGTGGATAATTCTAGTTGCTAACTTAGATTTAGCTGTTTTTAGAATAAAAAGTATGCACAATTTCATAAATAATTTAAACCTTTTACATTTTGTGAGCCAAATTAAAATGTATGAGCAATTTAAGAATTTATGACTAACTCCATGTAATTGTATTCAAAAGAGATACAGAGAAGACATAAAATATGGGATATGCATATTCGGGACAACTTGCATCACTTACCAGTGTCGTGTGAAACGCAATACAAAAACAAATAAAATAGTGGAGTATAAATACATATTGCTAAAGAATAAAATGCCTCGTCATTCTCTACCTGTCAATTCAACCACTGCCTCCTGCACAAGCTCCTCCAGCAACTGGCCTTCAATTTCCTTGCCTAAATTGTCTATCTCCAATCTCAAATTATCCACCCACCCACTGCCCACCACCTCCTTCCTTACCACCCTCTCAACCACCAGGCTGTTGTCGTCCCCACCTGCGCATTTGACCTCACTAGAGAACCATACACTCACCCGAGCCCACACCTCATCCAACACTGTCGATGATGTCTCAATATATGGACTGGATCGTTGGGTAGGACCCAACCTGCATCCTGCAATGTCCACTAATACTCCATTTATGCAATCAAACACGAGCTTTTGCATTGATCTTTTCTGCCTCCGCTTTGCCTCATGCACTGTATCATTGTCATTTAAATCAATGTACTTATCTCTTAATGATGGATTTAGAGGGCTTTCAGGCGAGTGCCATCTGGCCAAACACGACTCAGGTTGCACCTCACCCTGCAATCCAGCTACAGATAGTAATGTCTCGACTAGAAAAACCCATTCCCGTTCTCCTTCTTCTGTTCCTTGGGCACTTGAGGATCCCTTGATGGTATATGATGAGGCTCTGTCCATACATGAATTGTTCCAAGATAGCATGCGAGTAATAGAACCAATAGGTGGTGATTTGTCGATCAAGTTCGAACTAATTGCATTAGGTGGCAACTCATATCCTGAAATGACAATTGGACAACTTAATTTAACAACCTAATTGAACTGTACAAGAGTGTAGTGGAGTAGGGGGTAGGGGAACAAGCAATTCCATTGTCCAGGAACAAAGATTTTACCGTGTTGATCAGGCATTCCATAAACGGGGAACACTTTCGTCGTGTTATCACATTCTTCAAAAGGTGGATTTAAGACAGATATTGGACTAGGCTGGTCTTGATTTTCAGTCAGGTTTCCAGATAAAATAGGTTCCGACACAGAAGACTCTAACTGCAAATTGTGAAACACAAAATAAGTCTTCAGTTGGCAATATAAAAATAAATAAATTAATTAATAATAAAAGCTTCAAGATAAACATAATAGTATCAATTCACAGTAAATACTCAAATTGCAAAGGAAAAAAAAAACAATATGCGATTCTTGACAAAACATAACAGTTTTGCATGTTATAAATGAAGCAACCTGTGCCAACATCAAACACCCATCATAAGTTAGTGGCGGGTTTTTGTATCTATATTACACCACTAGGTACAGCTCTATTAACATCTTAATAGACTCTAAACCTTTTTTTCTCATCCCTGATCGTATTAATGATTCCTTTTAACTTTTTTATGGTTAGGAAAATTCGTAGTAGCAAAGCCAGGTGTCAATTTTTGCAGAAACTCTAAATGCCCTTTTGTGAAAAGAGAAGTACAATTATGATCTTAAAGGATGTTCTAAGAAGATCTATTCATGATTTACAAGAGTCTCAAAGAAAATAAGCTTAGAAAGTATAAAAGCCCATAAATGTGAGTGTTTAATGTTAATGATACAACTAGGCATCGGGTAAAATCTATGTAAAGCAGCTAACCTTATATTATTGCACCTATAACCACACGCAAAGAATGCATCGAGTGAACAAAGAGTTTAAGCAATCATGTGCATTATTACATGATGAGATTACCTCCGAAGATATCAGGCCCTGCTTGGAAAACAAATTTGGTGACGATGCTTTATTTGATAGCTCCAGTAGATCTGCTGTCAAAGAGTTGGGATCTTTGTGAATAAGACTTACAGTTTTACCGCTAACAACATCTCCAGTACAAAAGCAGCTTTCATCTTTGGTTTCAGCTGCAAGGGATTTTTCTTTACAAGTCCTTTTGTTCCTTGAGGAGAAAAAACTTGAAACTTTCCCTTTCAATGATGATTTGGAACTTCTTACCTTTCTATCCTCCTTCAAAACTTCTATTTTATCCTTGTCAGAAACTGAAACATTTGCAATTAGTCCAGTTTCCAACATATTTGATGATACGGGGAGAGATTTTGACCTCATGAGATTTATGGTTGAACTATCCAGCTTTCTTTCTATCCTCTGTTCATTAAATAAGAGAGAATTTGTATACTTCGGTATTTGATCTGAAATGCCTTCTTCCCCAGGCAACGATACCTTCTTTGCCTCGGAAAGAGCAAGCATTTCACCCAAAGTGCTGGAGCTTCTCCGAACATGTCTTTGTTCTTGACAGCTCCCACTAGATGCCATCATGGCCCACCTTTCAGAAAGACGCTTCTTTGCTTCTCTGCAAACTGACGACTCTGGAGAATAAGATGCTCTACTAAAAGAGGATGATGAATATGGACTACCAAGCCTATTGACATAATCCCAAGAGTGCCTACATACAGGTGACACAGCCTCTGAATCACTAAGATTACCAACTGGATACTCAATTTCTGATCTATTAAATGAACTTTCATCAGCAACATAACCATTTGAAAACACTGAAGAAATCAAGGTTTCGTCTCTTTGGTGCCTACCAAGTTTTTCACGCATTTGCGAAGTGATTGCTTTTGCAACTTCTCTGGATTCCTGATTATCATCATCTTCTTCGTGCCCAAAAAACTCCTCACCCTGTACTCTTGCGGACTGGGACTGTGGAGAACTCACAGCCTTATCATCAAGTATTTTTCCCATGCTTGGCTTTAAAACTACTATTCGAGTTGGTTGAGCCGGATTTTCATAATTCTTCCAACTTACAGAAGGGGAGTTTCCCAGATGACCTTTTTCCAAGCTATTCAGCTGAACAAAGGCACATTTTTCCATTTGTTTTTCTTCTCTATTTTCAGCTCCAGGAAAATCACGACTCCCAGCCATCTTTGAAGGTCTAAGAACAGTGATACGCTTTGTCTCTGGAGGAGGAACGGACTGCAGATCATAAAGTTGCTGTGAAAACACGGGATTTGGTTCCTGAAGGCACTTCAGAAATAAGTCTTTGTTGGAATTTAAAACTTCTAATGCATCTTGAAATTGCTTAGATTGACGAAGTTTTTCATCCATAGACAGGCGTTTTGCTTCGACAAATTTCTGACGAACAAAAGCCATCTTCTTGTCCCTTGAAGTTTCATCAAATCTAGCCTTACGTGTAGACTTTTTTGATTGCTGCCATATTTCATAAACATCCTTGGATTCATCTGGCTCTACATAGTGAAAGAATCCATTCTGTTGTTCCCAGTTACTTATAGGTATCTCTGAATGACGTCGAGGATGACATGTAGAATGACTTTTTTGCATTACTGAACCAGATTCCTGTTGCGGAAGGGAATCAAGCCCCATCAGCTTCACAACTAAATTAGGTGAACTACATCCAGAGTCTACTTCTGTGCACATCTCTTGTGCAATGAGCATCTTCACAGGTGTCATGTGTGATCTTTTGTTTGAAAATGAGTTGGTATACTCAGATACAATCTGCAACCCACACACCAGAATAAAATATATCTAATGTCCATGCAAAATCTGTAAAACCTATCGACCATATCAATAAATTGATATAATTCAGTCATAGTGATTTAGTTACCACTTTTTCTTCTGTTTGATCAAGAGAGGGGCCCATAGTTGACACATCCAATCTGCTCCTCGACACAGGCAAATCTATGAATCAGTTGAAAGAAACTATGTTATTTAGCAAGATCACACAATATAGGCAACTAAGAAACCATGCTAAAAAAACTATAACTTAGAATGCCCCTCAATGCTGGAAGAATGTAAAGTTATTATGATGTGAACAACAACAAATAAAAGGAAGCACATCATGCAGAAAACAAGATGTTCAGATTATGTGATACACATCAGCAACAAAATCAAAGACAATTATGTATAAGAAATAATCCATCTAGTAATTTAAAAAATAAAAAAAGCATATTGATGAATATTACCTGCATGACCAAATGAGTACAATTCAGTAAGAAAATTACAAAACAAAAATAAAACACAAGTACATCGAAGTACACACCATCTCGATGCGGTTTATCCGTGAGAAGCCTTTTTGTAGATACTCCAATGTTCAACTCGAACAGGTTCACCATTCTTCCCAAGCATCCTGGATATGAGGTCTTCTCAAAACTGCCACTTTTGCCAGTCTTAGAAGTACCATTCATCTCAATACCTGGTAAGCAGGTAATGTATTCATCAAAAACACATTATTACAAACAAAAACACGAACAATAAAGTAAATATACTCAGAAGAAAAGCAGAGATCCAGCAAGGGAAGAAATTGGAAAAGTTGAAGACGAAAGCAGAAAAGCAGTTTCAGAAAAAGTTGAACCACCGTCTCTACAAAAGCCACCCAGAAAATCAAACAAAAACATGATTAAAATAAATAAAACTAAAAAGTCTGGCAAAGACACTGATGGGTAGGGAGAGAAACGGAAATTAAAATATCGTCTTTGAAAAGACCAAATCTAAAACACCCGAATTACTAATTAAAGAAAAAGGAAAGGAGTGGAATAGAGAGATGATAAAGTAAACAAGGACAATGCCTATTTAACATTAAACTTTACATCAATAGGTTGCATCGATGAACAAACTCCATTTTTTCACCCACATAAATAAAATTTAAATAAAAATAATAAATGGGAAAAAAGAAGGCTTCAAGAAACTTCAAATTACAAAAATAAGCATCACATTTTGTAAAGCCGATAAAAAGAATATAAAATCTCTCTATTTCACCGATTAATATTAATATTAATTTATTTTTTTGAAAACGCAACGTTGACCTAATTCATACACATGTCTGAACAAATGTATGCAGAAGGCATAATAGGATGCGAAACACAAAGCCGGATTAAGCAAAATTAGCGCCATGGCAAGCTAGAAGCTTAAGCTCAAATTATTCAGCAAAATAAGCCAATAAAAACAGGGAATAGAAGTTTAACTTTATATTTAGAAAAATCAAGAAGCCATTACTTTACTCAAAAGAATATTAGACATAAAGCTGCACTGAAACAGAAAACACAAAAGCTATAATCAGATTTGACTAATTTCTTCACCTTCAGAATTCGAGATCCGGCGCAGTTCAAAACGGAGAAACCAGTAATGAAAGCACCGCAGATAGATAAACGTCAACGCCTCAAACTACAGACTTCCAACGCCAAATCTTCAATGATGCAAACGAGCAAAACGAATCACTTAATGTCTATAAAATTACACGATAAACGGGTTTTTAGAAGCAAAAAGCAACGAAGAGCTCCACATACGCTTCAGGGAGAAAGTCAGTGGTAGAATCTCCGGAATCTTACATTCCGGTACAATGTCGCCGGAGGTTGCCGGATTTACAGAGGAGAGAGACTGCGTATTTTGTTTGCTTCTCTGCAATTGAGGTTTTGCTTTTTTCTGCACCACCGACTCGTGTCGGACTTGATACGCTTTTGTTTATCGCGATTTTTATCAGTTTCGATTACGCAATAATAAATGATATTTAATTAATAATAAATTAATATTAAAAGAAATAAAGCAATATAAATTAATTAAACTAAATTTTCTAAAAAATTGTAAAGTCTGTTTTTAATAATGAAATAAATCTATAAAGTATAATATATAACTCTTTTACCGCAAATGCAATGTAGGAATTTGGTTCGGCAATAATAATATCTCCCAATATATCAGATTTAAAATAACAAATGTTTAATGGGATTATGCCTACAAAATAAATTTAATTAAAAAAGGATTACACTTAAAAATTAGGGTGAAAATGAAAATTGTCCATTTTAATAAGTGAAAAATGAAAATTATCCATATTATAAATATCTATGAAAAGTATCCAAAAAATAGGTGAAGAGACAAAAATATGTTTATCTATTATTTGATTGTATAAAATTTTGTGCACCTCTTACACAAAAGTATAATGTGTAAGAAAATTTTAGTGAGAATACACAAATATGCCCACTTTCAATATTTGTATATTGAAAATACCCAAAACATCTATGTACATGATGAAAATACCCATTTCATTTTTTAAATATATAAAAGTGCATGGAAGTTAGCATCTCTTACACACTCTTACACACTTTTTTTTTAAAAATAATTGACTTCATGATTATATCATACTTTCACTTTATATAATACAACCATATATGATAGAGAAAGTTTATACGCACTATATTTTTGCTTTGGCTTATAGGAAAATTCCAATTTATATTGGATGATATATATGATAGTGAGAGGTTTATAAACCTTATATTATACACGTTATATTCTCCAAAATTCACTTTCAAACCTTCTATTATACACAATTGCATCGTAGCTGACTTCAATAGACTTCAATTGAAGATATAAATCAGGTATTTGCCTTCTATACACCATTACAAGCATTTCTATGGACGGACCGCCGGTAAAAGTACCTTGGACCGCCCACGTGTGCGCCACGTACACGTGGGCGGTCCAAGATACTTTTACCAGCGGTTCGTGTATAAACCTGTTTTAAATGATATGTTTTATGGTTTTACCGTTTGATTATTTATTTTTAGGTAATTTTAAGATATATATGACATGGTTATTGTTTGTATGCTTGTACTAATTGCATGTTCACTTAATTTATCATGAAATTTTTGGTTTTGAGTTTACAAATACATGTTTGAAACATATATGCATGAACCTCTGGAAGAAGTGTCATGGACCGCCCATGTGTATAGCCGGGCGGTCCATCATACTTCTTCTAGCGGTTCATGTATGTTATTATTTATATGATATCTGTGATTGCATATCTATAGTTGAAATGTGAAAAAATATGTTATGTAGTAATTATAGCTTATTACCGAATGGATTTATGCCTAATTTGTAAATTTAATTTGCAATTGATGGATTGTCAAATTGTAAACGTCAAATTTGGAGGTTATTGGGTTGATTGTACGTATGTGAATGGACGAGAGCAGATTGCACCGCTTCCGAGAAATGGAATTTCGTTATACAATCTTAGAATTTGTATCAACAACATGTTGATGTCGTCGGGGACAGAGTACGAAATGTTTTACTTGTCGGCTTCTCGAGGTGGGCGAACGATTAAATATCATTTGACAACTGATGCAGAATTGGTTGCTTTATGCATGAGCGTCGCAAGTCCCACGGTATATGTTAGTTACATAAACCAATCTTCGTTCGATATGGGTGGACCATCGCAAAGCTCAAACATGAATGATGAACTAGAAAATATTAGAAGGTTTGCAGCTTCCTCGGATTGGTTCGATGAATGTTACCCTGCAGACATGAACTTCGGTTCGACGAGCAGGACCAATGAAATTCCAGACTTGAATGAGGCATATGGATATGGACAGGGACAGGGTGAAGGTGAAGATCAATATCAGGGCGATTATCAGTATCAGGGTGATGATCAGTATCAGGGCGATTATCAGTATCAGGGTGATGATCATTATCAGGGTCCGGGACAGGAAGAGGAACAGGAATAAGGATAGGGACAAGAAAATGCTGATTTTTATGTTGAGGAAGAGGATGATGACGATGATGATTATGTTCCATCATCTGAGAGCTCCGAATCTGAGGAAGAAGCTGAATTGACCTTCAACAGGTCTGTTTTTGCTGAATTTGCTGCATGGATCCACGAGGAAGGAGGTATGCGGCATTTACTAGAACTTATGTATCCTAGTGCAGGTGATAATGATGACATAGGGGTCCCAAAAGCATACTTAACCAATTGGTTAATTCCAATGGTACCTCCTGATGCTACAGCTTCAGATGTGTTCTGTGAAGAAAATTCGTTACTAGAAAAGTTGGCTGAAGGATCTATTTTTGATGATAAGGAGCAGCTTAGCCTTATTGGTGGTTTGTGGAATCTGGAACATAAAGCAGAATATCGAGTGACTAGATCAGACACAACTCGAGTGTATTGGAAATGCAAGTTAAGCAGCAATTGCTCATTCAAGCTGCGTGCTTTGTCTCATGGAGGGCCGTGGCTTGTAATAAAGTTCTGTGGATAGCACACGTGCGGGGATGGTATCACAAACATTGGACCGAGGAATGTCCACTCAAAGGTGATCGGTGCGTATTTTGCAAAGAAAATGCGAAACACAAATGAAATCATAACTCCCAAAGTTATCCAGAACGAGTTGATGACTATGTTCGGTATGCAAGTGTCCTACGATATGGCGCTAAGAGGTAGAAACCATGCTGTGGAGATGATATATGGTAAATATCACGAATCATACCAACTGCTGCCTGGTTATTTGCATATGTTAAAGGTGGCAAATCTTGGCACGATCACAGATATCGACATTGGTGCAGACAACAGGTTTCGTCATGTATTTGTGGCGCTTAGTGCTTGTAGATCAGCATTTGGCTTGTGCATGAGGCCGGTAATAGTAGTCGACGGCACTCACTTGAAGGGAAAGAATAATGGCATTATGTTTGTTGCAGTCACAAAGGATGCAAATGAGCAGGTGTATCCGTTGGCGTATGGAATCGGCCCAATTGAGAATCCTGAGTCTTGGGTATGGTTCATGACACGGCTAAGAAGAGCATATGGGAGCACAGCTCAAACATTGATTGTATCTGATCAACATGTGTCAATTGAGCATGCAGTGAGTGTTGTATTTCCGGAAGCAACTCATGCCCTTTGTTACTACCATCTTAGTAACAATTTAAAGAGATTTGGTAAAACAACACTAGGGTTGTTTCAGAAGGCTGCATACACATATAAGCAGGCGGAATTTCAGAAAAGAATGAACATGATTCAAGTTGGCAAGGCGCAGGCCTATGATCACTTGATGAACATTGGACCTGCTAAGTGGGCTCGGTCGATGTGTCATGTTCGAAGGTATAGCTTCTTAACGTCGAATACAGCTGAGAGCTTTAATCGTACACTCTTATGGGCTCGTCGTCTACCTATTTGTGCATGTATTGAGGCAGTAAGACTGATTTGTGAAGATTGGTTTAGCAAACGACTTATAGCTGCCAACAGGGAAAGACATCCACTTCCAGAAGAGGTAAGACGTAAAATGATGGTCCAAATTGAGAGATCTCATACATACAGATCAGCTGCAGTAGGTGATGATCGATACCGAATTGAAACCAACAATAGATCATTTTTGGTAGACCTTGGAGCGTGGACATGTGAATGCATGGAATTTCAGTACGACGGGATCCCGTGTTCTCATGCTATCGCGGCAATTACGTACGTACTTCTGCATTATGTCTATGAGAATGAATTTTTATTATGTCTTTGAGAATGTATTATGATATTATTGTATGTGCAGGAAATCTGGAAGAAGTGCAATTGATTTTGTTGCACACTACTACAAAACGTCATCGGTTGTAGATGCGTATAAAGGTGTTATTTCTCGAATTCCTCCTAAACAAAATTGGAATTTGCCGGACAATATTTCAACCATTGAGGTTTTGCCAAACAAAGCAATAAGAATGCCGGGTAGACCGAGGATGAGTAGACGTAGATCAGGGGGGGAAACATCTGGGAGACGTAGGAGAGGAAGCCGACGATGTCCTCATTGCGATATGACAGGACATACGGGTCCCAATTGTCCTCAATTCGGTGATGATTTGTAATCAAATACTCATTTTATGTTTTGAAGACTTATTTGATATTTCGATGACTGTTTTGTTGTGTGATTTAATGATTAGTGTAATTTTTTCAATTAATTCAAGTAATTTATGAGCGTAATTTTTTAGAAATTTCGGTGATGATTTCCCACGTTTGGCCATTCCAGCAGCCCTTTTTGTTAGAAATTTTTTAATTTATAATAAATATAGTATATATATATTATCGTTTTAATTATATTCTAATTATATTGTATATTTCAAAAAATGTTCACTAAATTCTAATAACAAATATAGTTAATATATATAATTCTAGCCCATATAAGATTATATTCACTATATTCTAATAAGAATATACTTATATTGTATATTTCAAGAAATTTTCATTATATTTGAAGAAATATTCACTATATTTGTATATTTGAAGAATATTTCTAATATATTTGTATATTTGAAGAATATTCACTATATTCACTATATTTGTATATTTGTCTAATATTTGACAAACAATTACTATTATAATAGAATAGCAAAAAACGAAGTCATCGAAGTTATATTCAAACACAATAAGAGAAAATCCTCTAAGCTACTAAGGTACGATATAACTTTACATTTTTGTTGCCCCAAACTATTGAAGGACTCCCACTTATCATACGCTCGGCCGCCATGCATAGAAAAGGACCACAGCTGTGGCTATCAAGTTGCTTGAATTGATCTGTAGGAGCTGGAATCCTCCACTTGAATGACGAATCGACCTCCCTAATGCCTAACTGTTGATGTCTCCAATAAAAAGCTTGCGACATAACTAATGGTAACAACACCCACATAGGTGCCAAGGAAGAGATTCTTTCTTTCTTTGCCGCATCACTCAATTTGTGCCAAAGTGAATCGAACAGATGGAAGTTGCGTTTCATCATATCAGCAATAATAAGCACAAAATGACCATGGATGACAATGGAAAAAATTACCTACATTAAAAACATGCTCATGAACTAACATATTAATAAAAAACATGCTCATCAATTAACACATTAATAAAGAACACCTAATAACTTACAATAGTGGCATTCCACCAAGGCATGGTGGTCGAACCTAATCCACGAGCGTGGATAACATCACATAATGAATCATGAGCCTTGTACTCCATCTTGATATATGCCCCTCTCGCCTCCCATCCTTCCAAATTCATCTCATCCGCTTGTTGAAGCATCTCATTATAATTCGATTCCAATCGGCACTTCAAAAACAATTTACAATCCAATTAGAACTTAAAAAACCTTTTAAATCATAAATAGAATTTACGAATCATTTAGGACTTACAAAAAAACTGCATCGGGTGAAAACAGTGCGTCCTCCTGTGTGCGAAGGGAGTACGCTGTCACTCTGCATAAGCCTAGCATCGAGGGTCATCATATATAAATCTATAGTCTGTACAAAACAATGCAAAATTTAGCTAATGCACATAAATGCAAACACATATTGAACATTTATTTGCTAATAAAATAAATTACCTCAGTGTAAAAATCTTGTTTCATATTGAGTATTAACTTGAAGTCTGCAACTGAGAGCTGAAATCCACTCTCACTGACTGTAACATAGTTGCCTGCGGCCTTCTTCATAAAATCTTTCCATTTTGTCAACGTTTCTTCCCCAACACTATCTGGCATGTCTTTCGGCACATATGCCGGTCGTGGAATGGTACGAAACTCACCAGCAAACTCGGCTGAGGCAGTATCATCACATGATGTCGACGGAATGGGTGCCACATTGACTGGCTGAGCGTCAAATGGCCATGGGAACTGTGTCTGGACAATGAAATGCAACTTTAATTACTTTAAAGATAAAAATTAGTTATGTATAAATAATACTCCCTCCGTCCCACCAAAGTAGTCCCATTTGATTATAATACTACACTCATTTCAATATAATAGGGGACTACTTTCGTGGGACGGAGGTAGTAATTGAAAATAATAAACTTACAGATCCAGTCTCCGCCGAAGAATGACGTGTGGTAACAAATGGCGCCTGCTCGTGGGGTAAGTCAGACACGGACCATCGAGCACCACTAGAAGAACCAACTGCTCACTCGCCTGCATATACTAGTCTGGGGCTCGTGGCCTGAAAATCAGAAGGCCGAGGTGACTGCATCGAAGGCCTAGCTGCCTACATCGAAGGCCTAGCTGACTGCGGCACAGAAGGGGGCTGTCCATGTGAATGAATGATCGCATCAGGACGACTAGAAGTACCGCAACGAAAGGCTGCTAAAAGATCTCCCATCCATTTCTTGATCGTATTCTTGAGATCATCATGTCTCTCCATGATCCTAGCCTCCAACTAATCATGACGCTCCATCATCCGTGCCTCAAAAGCACTCATCTCACCCCGGATCTGGCCAAGTACACGCTCAGTCCTGCCACCGCTGCTGCTAGAAGAAGACTCTCGCATTGGAACTCTAGCACGCTTTCCTGTATCTCTCCGACGTCGCGGAGGCCGCTCTGAAGGCTCTGGATCAGCACCGTGCTCTAATGGCTCCGTCTCATCAACCGGCGGCGGCTGTACATTCCTCGTAGCTCGCCGACTGCTAACTGGCTCAACTACCTCTACTCTGTGCCTCGGTGCATGTACCTCACGGCCAGAGGATGGTCACACCAAATTGACTGGTGATATGCACGCCCCTGCTCCACTTCGTCAGCCACCAAATTTGAGATATTGTACGCCTGCAAAGTTAAGACAAACAAATTTATTAAAATCAAATAACAATCATAAAATTAAATTTAAGGAGGATTAATGAAAGATCATAAAACTTACATCAGTGTCAAAACACTCGTACAGATCCTCCACTGATGTCACATCGAGATGCTTCCTAAAGTTCCATCTCACACATCGAGGATATGCTAAATCAATCTCCCTCTGCCTCCCAGCCATCGCCTCAAATCCCGGAATGATCTCCAGTCCCCACACTATCAATGCCCAAGCCGGACCATAGAAATGATATTTCACACTGTCTGGAATCTTCCTAATATAATTTCTAAGAATTTTATAAGAGTAGGCACCCCAAGGAAATCTATAAAAGGAGTCTAGGTCCTCTACCAAAGCCCAGAGCCATGGAAATACAGTCTTTTGAGAATCATGGCCAAATACAAATACGCATGCCATCAGGACGTGGGCAATGCGAAAGTGAATTTCTCCCTCTGGATCATCTATATTGTTTCGGGGATTTCTAAATCACCCCAACAAATCGGCACCAGACATCTGCACCCCATTGCAGGCAACCTTAAATGTTGACAATGTACTAAGGTCGGGCGGGGAAGTACTGTCGAAGTTTGAATAACCAAAATTTAAGCCGGTAATCAAAGCATGATCCTCAATGCTATACTCGATATCCCCCCCGCATATATGAAACCAAATTCCACGCTGCGTGTGGACAAACCTACAGACTATACTGTGCAGAGCCTGACTAGCAAGGACTCCCGGACCCCACCCAATGAAATGACCAAACGGCCCATGTTGGAATCGTTGTAATAGAGACATCCCACCCACATCCAACAATCTACTCCTAATTTCTTCTATAATCGTTATTTTATAATATGTATTTGGTTTTGATTTACGGTTGATGGAGTTTGGTCTACGATACCAAGGACGGGGAGAATCCTACAAAATTCAATCAATAATTATAAGTTAAATAATCAATAATTATAATATGCTTTTGGTTTAGATTACTTTGTGCACACAAAATTAATGAATAACTTAACAATTATCAATTTAGATATTAATAATTATCCTCAACACTTCTAAACAATTTAGATGTTATGTACAATTCAAATATTAACAATTGAAATTAACAATTAACAATTAACTAAAATTGTTAATTAGTTAGAATTGTTAATTGTATTATAAATGTAAATTGTATTACGATTTTACTTAATTGTTAATTGTTAATGTATATTCTTAATTTGAATAGTTAATATCTAAATTCATTATTGTTAATTAATTATAATTGTTAATTGTATTACAATTTTACTTAATTGTTATTTGTTAATATCTAACTTGATTATTGTTCATTAATTACGATTAATAATTATATTATAATAGTTAATTCTATTATAATTTTAGTGAATTGTTAATTGTTAATATCTAAATTCATTAGTTTTCATTAATTAGGATTGTTACTTGTAGTATAATTTTACTCAATTGTTAATTATTAATTCATTTTATGTAAATTGAATATTTTTCATTAATTACAATTCTTTGCCGTATTTTAATTGTTGATTCTATAGAATTTTAGTTTATTGTTAATATCTAAATTGATTATTCTTAATTAATTAGGATTGTTCATTGTATTAAAATTTTAATTAATGGTTAATTGTTAATATCTAGATTAATTATTATTAATTAATTAGAATTGTTTAAATTGTTTAAATTATTAGTATTTTAGTTAATTGTTCATTGATTAACTATCTTATAATTGATAAATTTTAGTTAACTTATTACTTCTAATTAAGAATTTATATACTCCCTCTGTCCCACCTCAATTGTCCCATTTGCTTTTGGCTCACATACCAATACTCACTTTATTTCTTTCTCAACTACTTCCCACTACTTTCCACCTACTTTATTACTCTCACAACTTTTATCCAAAAAAGGAAATAGGACAATTCAAGTGGGACACTCCAAAATGGAAAGCGAGACAATTGAGCCGGGACGGAGGGAGTATTAAGTAGAATCATATATAAACAATTCAAATTAACAATTAAATCAAATTCTAATACAATTAACAAGTCCAATACACAATTCACAATTCTAATACAAATTTCTAATACAATTAAAAAATTCTAATTATTAAACAATAATCAAATTAGATATAAACAATTCAAATTAACAATTAAATCAAATTCTAATACAATTAACAAGTCCAATACACAATTCTAATACAAATTTCTAATACAATTAAAAAATTCTAATTATTAAACAATAATCAAATTAGATATAAAAAATTGTAATTAACAATTAAATCAAATTCTAATACAATTAACAAGTCCAATACACAATTCTAATACAAATTTCTAATACAATTAAATATCTAGTTATTAAACAATAATCAAATTAGATATTAACAATTCTAATTAACAATGTAATATCGTACAATTCATTAATAAACAATTCTAATTAAAATTCTAATACACTTAACAATTCTAATTAATTAACAATAACCAATTTAAACGTGCATAATCATACATTCAATAACAGAAAACAAGTCAAAAAAATCCCTACATATGTCGCAGCATTGAACCGCTGGAAGAAGCTTGATGAACCGCTCGGCCATGTTCCAGAGGTCACCGGCGGTTCATCACAGCTTTACCGGCGGTTCGTGTAGTTTTACATTTAGGAGATCATTATATACCTGTATATGGGTTGGAATTTCTTCGTTCGTGTCTCCCATGGCTTCTGGTCACCTCCAACGACCTCCAACGCCAATGAAGCTTTCCCAACAACACCAACGGTCCAACAATACTTCAACCTATCTACGGCGAGGAACTTCAACAATAGGGCGGCAGCGGCGGGCCAAAAATGTGGGCGGCGGTCCCAAAAGAGAGAGAGCTTGGAGGAGAAGTTTGGAAGGGTCTATGGGGGAAGAAGTAAAGTGGGCGGTTTGTGTGTGGGTGGAGGAAGAGGGAGAGTAATTTTTTTTTTAATTCAAATATGCCTTATGGATTCAAAAGGGAACGGTCCATGCTATTAGTGCTCTTAGTGCACGGTTTGCTTCCCACTAATACATCATTTTTGTTTTTATTGAAAGATTAAATTTTGCTAACTACCTTTAACTTTTTGACTAACTTTTCAACCTTTTTGACTAACTTTTGAATAAATTTAATATAGATTACTAATTTCAAGACAAAATGGGTATTTTTAACATATGTGTTGAGATAGAGGGTATTTTCTACATCCAATTTGTAAAAGTGGGTATATTTATTTTTCTCCCAAAATTTTATTGATTTCATCATCACTCGATAATTTGAGTTTGATTTTTTTTTAATAATCATAATATTTTTACACTCAAACACATTATATATATATATATGGAGTATCATTTTTTGACAATCTCACCACTCAAACACCATATATATATATATATACACCACTCAATTGCACCATAATATTTTGTACTAAAATTATTTAGAGAGAGAAAAAGAAGATAGTTAGAGAGAAGGAGATAAATTAAAAGAAGGGGAGGAGGAAAGGGTCATCTCAATCTTTCAAGATCATAGAAGGTAATTCCACACCCGAATTTGTAATTTTATTGAATATTTATCATTTCATGTTTAATGCCAAAAAAATCTGGTCGAAAAAATTGAATAAAAAAATATATTATGGTCGTTCATTCATACGAGATGTTTCAATCGATAGAAATTATTTATAACGATACATTAACGGCCAGATATTTCGGATTTGTGCTTGTATCAATAAATTGAAACTTATAGAACAAGAATTTCAAAATTATGGTTGTAACTCACTAAATTCTGGTTGTCATTTGGTATGAAATGTTAAACTAGCGATATGATTTATTTTACGTTGACGTTATGCGACCGGATTTTTATGGGGAATGTTTGTATTGATAAATTGAAATTTACAGAAAAAACTGACCTAAAATCCAGTCGTTACTTTTCAAAATCTGGTCATGACAAACTGTAGTTACGACAAGAATTTCTTAAAAAAAAAATATTCGACGACCATATTTGTGTTAGAACATAAAATATATATAATTTGATTGTGTCTTGTGAAAGTCTGGTCGTGGTGTTTTTGAAACTTTGTTACAACGACCAAAATTTAATTTTAAATATATATTCCACGACCAGAGTTTTATTTATATATTATATAATATTGAGTATAATATTTTATGTGTATAATTTTCAATGATACATGTTATATCTCTCATTTTAGCTTATTACAGATGGACGGAGTGAAATATGTGACTGTTCGATATAATGTTTGTTGGGAAGATGGTGCGTATGCGAACGGATGTGATTGGTGTACTCTAATTTTGATCGATCAAGTGCAGATCTCGTATCTAAGATTTAATATATTGCAAATGTTGCAGAGTAAAGGTTTGGGAACAAATTTCGAAATGTATCGAATATCTCTATATCACGGAAATAAATGTGGCATGGATACAAATGAGTGTTTGATTGAATTGATTCGTGATGAGTGGAACCCGGTAGTGTACGTGGAGATTACCAAAGAAGAGCAATGTGGTGGCTCGTCGAGCAGATCATATTATGTCTCGGTGTCACAGCCCAATTTCTTAACTCTATCTTAGTTAAATAATTAGGCTATGACTCGGGTAACTTAAGAAAATCTTGGAAATGAAGAATGGATCTCAGGGATAAACCGAATCAAAATCTTCGCAGGAATTTCAGGGCAGATTTGACACTTTAACTTCAAAGGTTCATAACTTACTCATCCGGACTCCGAATTAAGATCCGAAAGAACCGTTAGAAAGGTATCGAAAATATCTTTAAAATGGTACCCATTTTTCATGAATTAGGACAGATGAGACGATCAAAAAGGGGGTTCTAAGACGCTGCCCTGTTTCCAGCGAAATTAAACTCAAACAATTTGTGAACTCAGGTTTCAATTTACCAATGGTAAAGCTCAAACAATAAGGGAAAATGGTTGAATATGATGATTCACAAAGGAACATACCAACGTGGATTTCATAGGCTAACCATACATAATGGCATCAACATTCAGATTAACAACATAAGAGACCTGAGTTCTGCAACAGGAAGAGTGGATGAGTTATATGTATGAAGACATAATAACTCAGGGCTTACAAGGTATATTTCAACAAAGTTTAACAAAATAACCATAACCCACTCAGTAATTTACATGTCAAGAATAAACTACAGTGTTCAGCTCTATTTGCCATCTCCTAGCTCAACCTGCACGTTTAGAAACACATGCAGGGCGTGAGTACTTAAAGCTCTCAGTGGACACATGCCAAAACATTTAAAACTTGCTCTTAGAGCTATATGATTGACTTGCCAACTTTAGCATATACAGGGTTTTTTTTAAAAAAAAATAACCTGCATACGCTTCTTAAAACATATATCTTTTCTTTCTGAAAACAATAAAAACTGAATATGCATGTCATGTGTCTGCAGACATTTATCTCAAATCTGTAATACCATATCTACTTTCTTGTGTTGAGAGGTAGGCCTCCCCCTCAAACACTCTGACCGGCCAGTCCGCTCACCGGCTCACGGTCTAATGTGTATACAAATCCTTACCGGCAGCTCGTCCGGCATAGGGCCGATATAGTAATTCTGTTGTAGATAGGTACATGCAACATGCTCAAAACAGGCAAGTCAAACTTCTTTAAACATAATGAACATATCAAAACATAAATAATTCTTTAGCACGTGCATTCTTTAGTTAGAAAGCCCACCTGGACGGTTTAATCTATTTAGTCCAAGGCTTCTTCTCCTTCTTTCTTTTCTTCTTTTCCTTTCTCAGCGAAACCTTACATTAGTAAAACATTTAAGAATAAGAAATCATACTCTTTTTTATGAAATCATCAATTCATAATCTCATTCTCCTTCTTGTAATTTACTTGATTATCAACTATTATAACTATAAGTTCTTCGACTATTGCATCCTTCTATCTTTGGGCTATACTAATTACTTATCTTATCTATGTTATTACGTCACTTCTTTACATACTAAACTAACAAATTCTAACTTTTACATACTTGACTAATAAAATTCAATAAATTCACATTAGCCACTATATTCATTCCTTATCTCAAATATCACATTAAATCAAACAAATAAAATCTCTATATATAAGTTTTAATCATGCCCTTCTTCTTGAAAATTAAAGATCTTAATGTAAGAATGATTCTATCTTTAATCTCTTAATTTAACCATGCTTAATATTTCTTAATAAACTCTAATGCATCATCACTCCATCTAAATAACATCAACATATATATAACCTTAGAAACTCCATAAACTAACTAAATTTTGAAAGTTCATTTCTAAAGATTGAAAAATTCTAAATAAATTATTCTAGACATTATTCATGCCAATAAACTCAAATATGATATCAATTTAAACAAATAAAATCAAAATCCCATAGCTCTTCATTTCTTACTATTTTCGAAAATCACATAATTTTCATATCTTGATTTTTCCTCAAATTTCCTTCTAATCTTATGTTTAAACATGCTCAATTACATGAATAAAATCTTAATTTAAGCATAGCATCACATAGTATTAACATAAATTTAAACTCAACCCTATGGCCATATCCTTATCTAATTCATCATATTTCTACATATTCTTCCACTTTAAGCATGCTTTAATCATGAAATAACTATAACTTCACTAATACTTCAAATTTAAACTCTCCATCATCATGCTTCAAAATCATACTTTTATCAAAATAAGATACATAAACATGATAGAGTATAGCTATTTACCTTCAATTCACTAATCTTTATATTTGATATGACTTGAAATCACACTATTGTGCTTAGGGGAAGAAAAAATTTTGGTGTTGGTGGAGGGAGTAAGTTTCGAAAATTTGAAGAGAGAAGAGGGAGGAAAATTTGTTTGATGTTTATCATGAATAGTAACTTATTACATCTTTATATAGATGATAATTAATTTTATTTCAAATTAATTAATTAAGTGATATTTATCACTTTCTCTACCATTCTCTAGAATATTCTTTTTCTTCCTATTTTATTTTATTTTATAATATTATGATTATTCCATAATATGCTAATATTTTCTCTAATCATTCTTAAGTAACACTTAGGTTACTTATCTTCACCAATTTACAACTATATATCTTAGTTTTAAATTTTCTTATTTTTATTTCTTAAGGATGCAAAGCCTTATTAAATCTCTAATTAGAATTTAAGTACTAATTAAAATTTGAGGGTATTACACTCGGATACATCACAATATCAAGAAGATATTATTGATTGAATGGCTGACTCAGATTGATTCGGTGGTATATATATCGGTGATGATGGTCCATCCGAATCAAGGCAGGAGCGACATGCATCTCCTATTCGAATGCTTACAGATGTTTCGTTTGGTTCCATGCAGGGAGGTCATGAGGATCAATCTATTGATCCTGATTATTCAACCGAGTCTGCGTCAGATGCATCCGACACAGAATCTGAGGAAAACATGATGAAGTTTACTTTTGTTGACCTTGCCTCATGGATACGTAATAAGGGTGGTCTTGTTAGACTCATTGACTTGATTCACTCAACATGAAACCATAATGATGGTGAAGAGGTAGAGGAATTGGATCAGGATGAATTGGGAAATTGGTTGGTCCTAGTTATTCCATTGCGAGCAAGTGCTTCACTTATAGCATGTGAGGAGGATACTAGCGTAATTTTAAAGCTAAGCAAAGGCGCCTTGTACGATACTAAAGAACAATTGTTAGTTGTTGTTGGCTTGTGGCAGATGGAAAGAGGAGTACAATATACTACATGGAAGTCTGATTGTACTCGAGTGGTGTTGGTTTGTCGGTATCGTGATAAATGCCCTTTTGAGCTTCAAGCGGCTGGTTCGGGTTCCGATACAAGCCAGTCTTGGAGGGTACACAAGTTTAAAGAGAAACACACTTGTGTAATGGGATTTGACTATGTCCCACCGAGCAAAGTTCACTCAAAAGTTGTGTCCACGTACTATGCAAAGAAAATTTAAAGAGATTGTGAGTTAAGCCTAAGGCCATCCAGATAGAGTTGCATAATGAGTTTGGTATTGCAGTGAAATATGATTTGGCACTTCGAGCACGTCAGATGGCCATTGAGATGATATTTGGTGGGTACGATGAATCATTCCAAATGTTGCCAGGGTATCTGCATATGCTCGAGCGTACAAATCCGGGCACAATTACAGCTCTCGATGTGAGTGATGATGACAAATTCCAACACATATTTGTTGCTATTGGAGCATCCCAGATCGCATATTCGCTATTGGTGAGGCCCGTTATAGTTGTTGATGGAACACATTTGAAAGGAAGAAACAAGGGTATCTTATTTGTTGCAGTAACAAAAGACGGTGATGAGGGGGTATATCCTTTAGCGTACGGTGTTGGACCAATTGAGAATGATGTGTCGTGGACATGGTTTCTACGTCGACTCCGAATAACATATGGGTGTTCATCACAAACATTGATAGTATCGGATCCACACAAATCAATAGCGAATGCTATGAAGGTAGTGTTCCCGGAGGCGACCCACGGACTGTGCTACTATCATTTGATGGGCAAGATGAAGCATTGGGGAAAACACGTTGTGTCTTTATTTCAGAAGGCAACATATACGTATCGACCATCAGAATTCCAGCACCGAATGACACAGATTGCTGCAACAAAACCAGCTGCGTAAGAGAAACTCATGAATGTGGGTCTTGAGAAGTGGGCTCGTTCACAGTGCCCAGTTCGTCACCATAGAACATTGACATCTAATGTTGCTGAGTTTTTTAACAATAGACTATTGTGGCTCGAAGACTCCTTATATGCTCAATGCTTGAATCGATACGTATAGCGACGGAGAGTGGTTTGTAGAAAGAAAAGAGAAAGAAATCAATCAAGTCGAACGATACACTAAGCAAGCGAGTATGAAAATGCAGATACAACGAGATAAGGCGAGGAAATACACTGCACAACATGCAAGAGATTTGTTATATAATGTTTTTATGGTGAGCAATCCACATCCACGCACGGTCGATCTTGCATCCCGTACATGTACCTGCCGAGAATTTCAGATGGAGAACATCCCTTGCTCGCATGCGATTGCTGCTATCCTGTAAGTTCATTTTTTTAATACTCGTAACGTATTAAAATGAGAATTATCCAATTATCTTTTTTTTGCAGGAAAAATGATCAATCTATTTCCGAGTACATGAATCATTATATATACCCGCAAGACATTGATTCAAACATATAGTGGACCAATTATGAGGATGCATCACAAAGATACATGGATGCTTCCAGTTGACGTAGCGACGATGGTTGTATTGCCTCCTATTGTAGTACGACTCCCAGGTCGGCCTAGGATGACTAGAGCACGAGCTGCTCATGAAAGAGCACGACATCGGTAACAAATTAGTGAAGATATCAATCTACCACGATGTAAGGTGTAACAATTGTCGTGAGTATGGTCATAGACGACCTAGATGCCCATTACTTGAAATTGGTAGTGAAGAAGAGATGTAATCATTTAATCTATGTGACTTATTCTTATGATGCATGTTAATATGTTTTCATAGTTATTTTGAATCTGAACTTATAGATGGTCATTGTTGGTTGTTGGTTTCCATACTAATAAATGTTTCACAATGATTAAAATACAAAATTTTCAACATTAAATATAATAAATATTGTCAAAAGTCTCAAAATTAAATAATAACAAACATACACATGTCTATGAATCCACAACCTCACACCTAAAATATCCAAAGATAGCTATTCGATTTCTAAATGTTTTCACTTTCTTTGTTGCCCATGAAAGCTTTGGTTTCCCTGAGATGAATCTTTCGATGGCCATACAAGCCATTGGACCACTGTTTCTACTATCATGTCCTTGCTTGAACTATTTTCCCTTTGGAATAGCTAGAAACTGAAGTGGCTCACTCCTTTGAGTAACATTGATCTCCTTTCGGGTCCAGTATTCGGAGTCCAACAACACCTTCCAAAATAAATCTAGAATCGGTCTCAATGATGTGATATGATGCTCATGTACACTGAGCATCATCGAATGCCAATAAGAAATTCAATTAAATTAAAACACTAAATATGAATTTTCTTACATCAAAGTCTGTCATCAACAATATAGTGTTCCTGGATGAAACTCCAACAGACAAGCCCACTCGATTTCGTAACCTATGCCGCAGATAAAAGATATACATATCCACATATTGCAAATTGACATTGTAAGTTAAACTCTTTTGGAAATTCACATTAAATTGAAAGAATGGTTAAGGGTTAGAATAATAAAACCTTGGCCTGCGGGTGCATAATTGGGTTCTGGATGTCATTAAAATGGTTAGCCTGCAACACAAAGCTCAACTCCGCAATACTAACTCTTTGTGTGTTTGATTTGTGACAAAAGACCATGTAGCGAGAAAGAAGGTCATCTAGGATGTCCTCAAACTCACTATTGCGCTCTGCTGTATAAGGCGTATGTAAGGCTGCAGACTCCACTCGATTCCGTACCGGCCTATTAGGTACGAATTCCTCAAGTTCCTTAGTATCAAGAACAATAGGTGGGGAAAGCGGAGATGTAGTTGGTAATCCAAATTCCTACAAAGGCTGAGCAACGATAGAAGTTTTTAATTGCTGCTGCTGCTGCTGAGAGGACTAATTAATTAACAAAAATTATTATTAAATATTAAATACTAAAATTTAAGTATTCCAAATTATTCGTTGAAATTAAAAACAAGATAATTACCTGTCCAAAGATAGATGAGAAAAAATCCTCACCGGGACGCTCAAACATCGAAGCTCGCCCTGCATCCCCCTGATACTGCATCGATTCATCAAATCCTTATGAATATCCGATATCATGTACCGAGTGTCGTGATCCAGAATATGGATCAACCACAGGATCATCACAACATGTCACAGGAATAGGTGTCTAGACTGGCTCATGTACAGGTGTCCGCACTGGCTCATCGTGAACAGGTGTCCGCACCGACTCATCATGTGGGGTGGGTTGTTAATGGAGGACTGACAGAGTGTGTCTGAGTAGGACTGCGGCAAGATCCTGAACAACGGAGAGTATCTAACAGTTCATCAAACCACTTCTTTATTACTAGCATTAACTTCTTATGGGACTTCTCTACTGCCATCTTTGTGATCTTGTCCATCTGCTCCAGAGATAACAAATAATTATGGGGAGGGGGGGTGATGATGTCCACCACTGCTGCTACTAGAAGATGATGATGGGGTCCCAATGTCGCGATGTCTCTCCCGTGGCTTGACTACGTCTCTCCCGATTTGGATGCACCTCCTGGATAGGAACGAGACTATGAACCCGTCTCGAATGGGCAGGACGTGCCGACTGTGATCCATGACGGAGTGCGTTATACGGTGCTGACCACAAAATCTAAAGACTATCATCACATAATGCCGCCTGATAGTACCATGAGTTGTGTTCTTTAGAGCTCTCTATGATCCTACAACGACCCTCAATATCGAGCTTGAACAAAACAAGAAAGAGTTTAAAAATCATAGTCATTAAAACAAGAAAAACATTTAAATATTTATTAACCAACAAAAATACATGAGGACGATGAAACAGAGGATAAATGATTCCTTATTAACTCGAGAAATAAATCCCCATCATAGACAATGAGGAAGAGCATTTGGATTCCTATATCTTTCAACGGTTTGTCCTAGCTCTGGGTACACCTCCAGCATCCAAACATATAGTGCCCATGAAGCACCATATACATTGTATTTCTTCTCAGACGGACTGATATTTCTCAAATAGTGCCCAAGCCACAAAAACGAAATGGATGCCCAAGGATATAGCGTAAAAGCATCTAGATCGTCTACAAGGTACCAAAGCCACGACTCCACATTTGACTTCGGCTCGAAAGCATGTAAAAACATGTAAACAAACAAAATGTGTGCAGTTTGAATGTATAAGATCACTATTGTTTATTATTTTAACCCCTTTGCACTATCATCCATCTGCATCTCAATCAATCTGCTTAACATTCTGGATTATTACTAAGGTTTTCTAAACAAGAGCAATCACTATTCCACCATTATTCCGCACTCACTCAACACTCAGAAAGTAATAAGATCACTCTTATTATTAGCTAAGTGTTTTCACTAAGAGAGTAATCTGTTTGGACTAAACTGCTATCAATCTGCTTATCGATCTGTCAAGTCATCTTCGAGCAATTTCTTATACAGAATAACTTGAACTCTCTCATAACTTGTCAAGTAAACTGAAAAGTTTGTAGTTTGGTGTATCCCCCCCCCCCCCCCATACACCAAACCTTGCTCTTTCGGGACCAACAGAGATTGACTTCTATAGGAATATTTCCTTTACATATCAAGTCATCTCCTAATCTGTTCCATAATAGGATTCACTTTACATCTAGTGATCTGTTTTTACATGTAGAACAGTTTTAACTCTAAAACAGCTAAGTGTGTTTCGAGAGACCATCATCAAAACTAGATGTATTGGGGTTCCCAACAATTTCCCCCTTTTTGATGATGTCGAAACCACACTTTACAATTTTGTCCTAGCAAATCTTAAGTGTGATCTGGTTTGATGACCAGATGGATGATTTATTCGTTATTAAGATTATAACGATTAGGACAATTTATATGTGTTCTGGACAATAGAGTGTTGTCATCAGAAACTCAAAGAAAACTTCATATATATATAGAGTCAAGACAGATTGAAAAATATAAAGTTAAAAAAAAAATAGAAGATACAGATCATGATAATGTGAAAAGATGTAGTTTATCTGCTCTTCCTTTTCTCGTCTTGAAGTTTCTTCATCCTTGCCCTGGTTTCATCCGAGATGAGTTGGACAGACTCATAAATCCCTTCTCTTATCCTTATATAGTCAGGGTCTTCTGCATCCACCTTATATCCTCTGTTTTCGGCCAATTGGTTTATGAAGGTGAGTAAGAAGGTTTTGTCAGGCAGATCAGTCCCTAGGATGGTGGGGCACGCTCTGAACTCTTTCTCTAGAGCCGTGATCTGGATTTTGGCTTTTTCTGCAGCCTTCCTTATTTCTTCAACCAGATCCCCAGCCTCATTTAGCTCCAGATAGCGTTGGAATGCTTCATTCGGAGTGCCTTCGATGTATGCAGGCTCTTTTAGGAAGTATCTGCACATGATGAAGGCATTCTTGAGTCCTTCCCATCCATCTCTTAAGTGATCTGGGACCCAGTTGGTCTCTCCAGTTGTTCTGATGAGAGCAGAAGGCCAACTGGATCCAATTCTCTTCTTTTTCCTTTGGGATTGACTCGATCTGCTGGATGATTTGGATTTTTGAGTGTGAGCAGATGGAGCAGGAGATGGAGCAGATGGTGGGCTGGATGTTTGTGATGCAATCTGCCCAGGTTGAGCCTTCTCCTTTTCCTTCCCTTTCACAGCAGTTGGCGCAGTTGGCTTCTTTCCTTTCACAGATCCTTCCCCCTTTTCGACATCATCAACCATCATATTGATGAGTGCCCGTAGGGAAGAGATCTCTTCCTTCATTGAATTGAGCTCTTTATCTGATTCAACCTTTTGTGTGAGCAGTGATGTGATGTTGAGATTTGAGTCATCGATCTGCTTTTGAAGAGATATCGTTGCTTTGAGCAGATCAGCTTTATACCCTTCTTGATCTTCTTTTATGGTCCCAATCTCATCAAAATAGACGTCAAGCATGGTTTTTGTTGGATAGCCCAGATCATACAGCTTCCTTTCCACAAAATTTTTACCATCTGTTTCAAAACGCCTGAACATGGCTCTTGTGTGAGCATTCGCCTCTTTCACCACATCTGCTGCTATGCCTTCGGTCTGTTCTGTGACAATGGTGTGAACCATGTCCTTCTCCTTTTCAGCAAATGCAGTGACGATCTTGTATATTTCTTTCACTTTAAGCTCTGTTGTAAACAGACTTTGATCGATTTGTGCCTTCCTTTCTTCGGCAGCAGCTCGATCATCGTCCATCTTTTTGCTAAGCTCTTCTATTTTCAGCCTGCATATCCTCCTCAAATCAGAGTCAACTTGATCGACGTGAGTCTTCAAGTGATTGTTGAACTCTGTGAGTATGCGGATGGCTTCATCTTGGACTTGAGAGAGCGTTCCATACATGTAATGGTCGACTTTCTGGGAAATGAGATCTTTCACTTGTTCATTTGACAGTGATTGATGCTGGTTCATCAATATGTCCTCCAGACTGAACATTTCAACATATTCATCAAGCGTGGCTGCGATAGCAGGGGTGTAAATCTCATTAGTCTGCTTGCCTTCGACCCTCTGTCCAGCAGGTTCTTCCTTTTCTTGTGGTTGGTTGACCACTACATTGGGAATTTCAGAAGGTATGGCTGGTTCCCCCTCAGTAGATGCAGTGGCCTGCTTTTCAACTTCAGCCAAGGGCTGATCTGTCTCAGTTGTTGGGATGGTTGCACCCTGTTGGTGAGCATCAGCATGAGCTGCTTCAACTTCTTCCTCAACAGCTCCTTCTTCAATGCTGTTATAAAACTCCAGCATATTGGCTTTTTCATATGTAGATCGCAGGTCGATCTGGAGTTCATGAGCTTCAAATTTTGACATGCTAAGGATATCTGACTTGTATGTCTCTCGTAGTTCTGCAATGGATGAAGCAGTGAAGATTTTGAGCAGAGTGGCCTCTTCAACCTTTAATGCATGTATTGATCTAGTTCTAAGCAGGGCATCCAAGACATAGAACTCCTTATCTTTCACAAGCAATAGAAATTTCAGCCTTCTGGCGGTTTCATAAGTTTCTGGGGTCATCTGTATCCCAGGGAAGGTTCGAAGTACAGAGTTATCTGCTTCTGTCTCAAGCATTTTTACCACAGATTCTGCCTTCTTCATTTCTTCTTCCACATCAGTGGATTCCTCCTCTCCCTCGATCTCCTCCTCGATCTGCTCTAAATGTCCAGCAGACGAGGGACTGGTGGTGTGAGCGGGAGAGAGATATTGAGCTTGGTCTGGTTCCAGGGAGGAGATAGGAGTCACATCCACTGGTGGTCCACCTACCATCATCTCTTCCTCTTCAACCTCCGGTTGAGGGAGAGATGATGCAGAACCAGCGGGTTCATCAAGCTGGACTTCGTCTGCTAGCCTATGCAGTCTTCTCCATTTTGCTTTGGGTGGCTGAGCTGCAGTTGAAGTGTCTGTATCAATGGAGCTGGCTCTTCTGGTCACTCTCTTTGGAGGAGTCCTTTCAGAGGGCTTGTCTTTTGTAGCCCTCGACTTTGTGGACTTCTCGGTTGTTGTAGTGGGTGGGATCCAGATGGGGTTAGAGCTACCCATCTCCATTAGAGCATTTGCAAAAATAGGGTCTTTCACCCTTGCAATCAAGTTGGCAGAGATGCCCATCGACATCTCGATCTGGTGTTGATCTTTGGGGAAATTCAGTCTAGTGTTAAACTCAGCGACTGTATCCCACTTGTGATGAGGGAAGAAAGACTCCAGCATGAAACTGATTTTGGTTGAGTGTCTCAAGCTGCTTCTCTTCACCTCTATTCCAGGATTCCCTCCTTTTACAAACATGATCATCTTGGCCTCCTTTGCCAAGAGATCAAATAGTATTCTGCTCCAGTTAACTGGCAAGTTGAGCACCACGGTCGCTAAGATTTTGAATTTCTCAGGGGTGACCTGCTCGTAAGATCCGTTATGGTTGAGGAAGATTCGCTGTACGAATTCGAACAGGATTCTGAATTCTGGAGCGAGAAGAGCGCGAGTGAACATCTTGTTCATGTACCGGATGGGTACTATCATCACCATTTCAACAGCCTCTTGAAGCTGTTCTTCGGTTATCTCGCTGAGGTCAGCACCTTCATCCTTCAACTTATAAACGTCGTTGATGATGTTTATGACGTTATAAGTGGTGTTACTAATGGTGTTCCCCTTGCTAACCCTGATGGTTGCCTCGTGTCCACCCTTCTCTCCCTGCCATGAGAGGTAGAAGGCGGCAACATCCTTAGGTAAGAAGTGAACTGGGTGTGAGGTGACTATGTTGTAAAATCCTACAATAGAAATCAAACCAATATATGTGAGCACTATCCTTCCATCAGTGAAGTATGAGTGCCCAAGATAGTTTATACAGTCTAGCATTCTATATCACAGTAACCATAACCATATATATATACAGATGTGTAAAGACAATTATCAAAAGCATGTTTGAGAGGTATCAAAGCAAAAAAAAAGTCACAAAATAATGAACCTTTGCAGCGGCGAACAAGATCGAATACCTTGTCCAGTTTGTGAAACCCGAAGGTATCAAGAACTGCGAAAAGGTCTTGGTGCAGATATGGTTTCAGAAAGTTCGCTTGATCAAGAAAAACAGATAATTTGGGTGCCATTTTTGCTAAAACAGATTGATTTTCGACGACAGAGGAAGTATGGAAAGAAGGAAGTTGGAATGGATATTTTTTGAAAATTTGCTAAGTGTTTCGAGGATTATAAGTGTAAGTGATAGATGAAACGCCTTATCAAATATATAAACGAAAGAGAAGATAAGTAAAGTAATAAAATATTGAGAAATCCTTCCCTTTTTAAGCTTTTCCCGCCATTCCATGGTCTAGGTTTGCAGTCTATCATCGCCTCTATGGATCGTATGATGCACGCGCTTTTGATCGTGGGGTTGAGGAGTGGTGCGTGTTTGTTTTGCACTGTCGAAAAGCCTCCTTTTTCTTGGTTTGGTAAATATCTTCTTAATCACAGTTCCCAAACATAGTATCAATCATCACAAAAATAAAAGATTTGATATCTGATGTCAGGATTTAGATATATGGTATAATTAGTCGCCGTATATAATTGACCTTTCCCCCTTAACCAAGTAATTGGAGAATTGATAAGAATTATTAATATCCACGTGGCTAGTAGTCATCTGGTTTAGATCGATCTGTTTGTAAGTGAGCTGTTCCCAATTTATTGATCTGTTCCAGTCACCTTTTTGTTTGGTCATTAATCTGGTATGATGACCTTTTTGTTAATTCCCAATTGGAATTTTATTGATCTGTTTAGACAATGTACGTGGACTTAGTGATCTGATATTAATTCCCAGTTGGAATTTGCATAGTCTGGTCTTAATCAATCTGGCTTATATCAATCTGGTCTAGATCAACCTGGTTCATATTCCCTGTTGGGATATTGATCTGGTTTTGTCCTAAGTTGATTTGTTCCTTTCTTCAAGATTTAATAGTCCTAATTTCCCACAAAACATCTTGAATCTCTCTTCTGGTAATGCTTTAGTGAGAATGTTTGCTCTCTGCACTTCAGTGTGTATTTTCTCAATCTGTACATGTTTTCTTTCAACATGATCTCTTATAAAATGATGCCTTACATCCACATGTTTGCATCTGGTATGCAAAACAGGATTCTGTGTGATAGCTATAGCACTTGAGCTATCATAGAAAATGGGTACTTCCTTGACATCAATCTCATAGTCTTTAAGCTGTTGTCTTAACCATAGTATTTGTGCACAGCAACTTCCAGCTGCCATATACTCAGCCTCTGTGGTTGATGTGGCAACGGATGTTTGTTTCTTTGAAAACCAAGAGACCAATTTATTTCCTAAAAATTGACATGTACCAGATGTTGACTTTCTGTCTAGCTTACATCCAGCGTAGTCTTAATCTGTGTATCCAGTTAGCTCAAAATTGTCTTCACATGGGTACCATAATCCTATATGGGCTGTTCCCTTAAGATATCTTAATATCTTCTTAGCTGCTTCCATGTGAGATTCTTTGGGATTAGCTTGATATCTTGCACATACACCTACTGCAAATGTGATGTCAGGTCGACTAGCAGTTAGGTAGAGTAATGATCCTATGATCCCTCTGTATTGTGTGATATTAGCTGGTTTCCCTTCTGGATCAGGACCAATTTTCCCATTGGTCTGCATTGGGATTTTCACTGAGTTACTGTCTTTGAGCCCAAATTTGGTTAGCAGATCGTTGATGTACTTTGTTTGGTTTATGAAGATACCATCTGGTTCTTGCTTGACTTGCAGTCCTAAAAAGAAACTCATTTCCCCCATCATGGACATTTGATACTTATTTTTCATAAGATCAGCAAATTTGTCACATAAATAGGTAGATTGAGATCCAAAGATGATATCATCTACATAGATCTGGACTAAGAGAATGTTTTCTTTGACTTTGATGATAAACAAAATCTTGTCAACAGATCCTCTTCTGAATCCAGATTCTAGTAGGAATGATGATAATGTCTCATACCAAGCTCTAGGGGCTTGTTTAAGACCATAGACTGCTTTAGCCAGTCTGTACATTTTCTGATTTGGATCTCCTTCTTGAAATCCAGGTGGCTGTTCCACATATACTTCCTCTTCAAGGATACCATTTAGAAAGGCACTTTTGACATCCATCTGGTATACCCTGAATCTTTTGTATGCAGCATATGCTAAAAACAACCTTATAGCTTCTAATCTGGCTACTGGTGCAAATGTTTCATCAAAATCAATGCCTTCTTGTTGATTATAGCCTTTAGCTACTAATTTGGCCTTGTTTCTGACTACTTCACCATTCTCATCTCGTTTATTTTTAAACACCCATTTTACACCAATTACACCTTGGTGTTTCGGTCTGTCCAGGAGATACCAGACTTCATTCCTTTTGAACTCATTGAGTTCTTCTTGCATTGCTGTTATCCAATCTGCATCTTGTAGTGCTTCATGAGCATTAGATGGTTCAATGCGTGAGAGATAACAGCTTAACAAAGCACTTTCTCCATGCATCCTTCTGGTTCTCACACGATCTGATGGGTTCCCAACAATCTGTTCTGGTGGATGATCTTGTATCCATCTCCTTCTCCTTGTCATCTCTTCATCGGATATCTCAGGATCAGGTTGATCTGTTGGTTCCTCAAATTCAGGGTGTGATGTAGAAGATGGTTGAAATGGATTCCCATTTGGATTTTCTTCTGGATTTGGAATTTCATATTGAATATTTTCTGCAATGACTGTTTCATTGCTTGGTGATCTGGTTTCATCCAGATCATGTAGTGTAGTTCCCCCTTGCTGTATGACTTCATCAGCAATAGGTGAAATGTTAATCTCCTCATCATCACTTTTTGAATTCCAAATAAGGATATCTTCAAGTAGTAGTTCATTCATCCTTCTTGTAGACATCTGGTTTTCTGTCTGTTTTTCCTCTAGTGATATGTGCTCAGCAATTGATTCATCAAAAACAACATGAGGTGTTACCTCCACAATATGAGAGTTCTTATTGTAGACTCGATATGCTTTACTAACATCAGAATATCCTAAGAATATTCCAGGGTCAGTTTTGCTATCAAAAGTTTTCAATTGAAATTTCCCATTATTGTGTATGTAACATAAACAGCCAAAAGTTCGAAGGTAAGAAATCTTAGGCTTTCTGTTGTTCCAAATCTCATACGGTGTCTTCCCATGTCTGAGTGTGACGAATGATCTGTTTTGAGTATAACATGCTGTGTAAATGGCTTCTGCCCAGAACTTCTTTGGTAGATTGGTTGCATTCAGCATTGTGCGAGCTGCTTCTTTTAGAGATCTATTTCTCCTTTCAACTACTCCATTCTATTGAGGAGTTCGAGCAGCAGATGTTTGATGAGTGATCCCCATCTTGTTGCAGTATGCTTCAATCTTTTGGTTGAGAAATTCTATTCCTCGATCTGTTCTGATAGAGGTTATACTCATCTCCTTCTGTTTGGTGATCTTGTGTAGAAAATCAGGGAGTTTGACTAGAGTCTCTTTCTTCTTCAACAGAAAGATGACCCAAGTGAATCTTGAGTAATCATTTATGATTACTAAGGTGTATTTTCTCCCATTTATGCTTAGAGGTTTTACTGGACCAAACAGATCTAAATGTAAAAGCTCCAGTATCCTTGAGGTTGAGTGAACTGTTTTGCTTGAAAAAGATGATCTGGTCTGCTTTCCAGCTTGACAGGCTTCACATATATGATCTTTATCATATGCTTGATCTGGTAGACCTTCCACTAATCTTTCTTTAGCAATCTTGTTTATTGACTTGAAGTTTAGGTGGCTTAATCTCCTATGCCATAACCAGCTGGTTTCTGATACAGTCTTGGTGACTAAACATGTCTCGATCTAGTTTGTTCACTGGACAATGTATAGTCTAACCTGCAGTTTACCGGTAAGGAGTATCTCATCTCCTTCCTTATTCTTCACCAGACAGTTGTTAGTATCAAAAATAATCTGATTACCGTTAGCACAAAATTGACTTACAGAAAACAGATTGTGACTAAGACCCTCAACATATGAAACATTAGTGATAGTGGTCTTGCCAACTTTGATGTTTCCATACCCTCTGGTATATCCTTTTCAATTACATCTAAAAGTGACCTGTGGTCCTGGTTTCTCTATGTAATTTGATAGTAGGTTCTTGTCACACGTCATGTGTTTTGAACAACCGCTATCTATTATCCAGATTGTTCCTCTTGCTACCTTATTCCTTCTTGCAGTCCTTTGATCCTGCAGTTAATCAAACTTAGCTACCCTTCAACGTTTGGGTGCTTGATTATTAGCAAATATTCCTTTTCGAATCCAAAATATTTTTGGGTTAGGAATAGAAACATAACAGGTAATGATGTTTCCATCATTGTTAACTTTAGATATAGGGTGAATTTCACATGGATGAAATCGTTCTGTTTCATCACTTCCCAAGTTCCTTTTATTAGGGATTGTCCTGTTGACAATTTTTGTCCTGTTGACATTTGCCTTATGAGAGTGAACTCTTTCTGTATAGTGAGCTGGTTGTCCCTTTGTTTGATGATACTCTCTGTTCTTTGTTTCTTTTATTATCATCTTTTGAGGATAACCTTTCTTGTTTTTCAAGTCTCTTACTTGATCTGGAATTTGCTTCCTTTCTGGTACAAATCTCGTGGTTCCCGAGGACTTTTCTGAGTGACCTGGATATCCTAATCCAGATGTGCCCTTTTGCTGCATATTGATTAGCAGTTTAGCACATTTGTCACTCTTGTAGATCATTTCTTTTCCTTTCTTGATCTTCTCCTCAGCAACGTTGTTCCTTGTAACCAGATTCTTCACTTTTGAATTGAGTGAATGGATCTCACTATCTTTTCTCTTGATCTGTTCTTCCAGATCGTTGATTTTGGCAACAAATTGTGTATTTGCTGTGCTCAAAATCTGCTCAGATTTCTTTAATCTTTCATTCTCTTCAACCACTTCTCTAAATAATCTCTTTATGCTTGAGTAGCTTTTGAACATTTCATTTACTTCATCCCATGAGTATTCTGCTTGATCTTCATTTTCCTGTTCCAGATCGTTATTATATGAGGAATTAGAATAGCAAGAATTTACCTCAACTTCATCTAGGCCGTTGTCTAGTCCCACGTAGCATTCATTCCAGCTTTCTTCGTCATTAGCAACGAAGGCTTCATCATTTTTTGATGAGCTATCTGAAAAATGACTCGAGCTGCTTGAATTCTGTTCAGCTAGCATGGCCTTGCGCTCGTATTTGAGCTTTCGATCTCTTTTAGCTCTTAGTTCTTCTCTCTGGCTTCTGGACAGATCAGGACAATCGGTTTTGAAGTGGCCTGTTCTGCCACATCCAAAGCAAGTGTAATCTGTAGAGCTAGATGTTTTAGTTGTTTTTGTAGTCTGCTGCTTGGATTCATTCTTGTCATCAGATCGATCATTATCATGCTTCTTATAGAAGTTTTTCTTGTTATCTTTGTAGAAGCGTCTGTATTTCTTCGATCTGATCTCCATCTTGTCCATTCTTTTGGCGATTATTGCAAATTCTTTTAAAAGTTTGTCGTAGCCTTTTTCTTCATCTGGTGAACAAGGTTCAGATGGATCATCTATTTTGCTCTTTGCTTTGAAGGCAACTTCTTTGTCCTTCTTAGAGCTGCTTTATACCTTTTTGGACAGATGATCTGGTCCTCGAATTCTTTGAATGTCACATTCATGACCTTCAAGATGATCAAATAATGCTTCTGTGGACAGATCATTGAAATATGCACGGAGAGGTTGCATTGCAGCATAGATCTCCCAGCTTGGTGGAAGAGCTCTAAGTACTTTCATGTTCTTCTCCCTTTGAGTATACTTGTTCTTATTGAACGCAGATATCTCAAGGAGAATACTAGTGAATCTCAACTTCATTTGTTCTATTGTCTCGCCTGGTTTCATCTTGAATTCATTATATTTGTTGCAGGCAAGAGACAGTTTGTTTTCAATCATTACTTCGGATCCTAGACACAAATCTCTTAGGGCTTCCCACATCTCTTTGGTAGTTTCCAAATCTTGGATTTTAACCAGATGTACCCCTTTGACTGTGCTAGATATAATTCCTTTAGCAAAGTCATCCAGATTGGCTCACGTCTTTCTTCTGCAGTATATTTTCTTGGATCCTTGGGAACGATCTGTGTAGTAACGCCAGTTGCGTTGGTTACTGTCACTTCTTCAGTGATTACTAGTGGACCTTCCTCAATGACTTTCCACATCAAATAATGATGGGCTTTGAGAGCCATCTTGATTCTGAAGCTCCATTCTCTATATCCCTGAATAGAGAATTCTTCGCAAGCCCTAACAACAGAAGATTCCATGGCAGATAGTGTGCACGTGAATGAAAATAGGTTTTCCTAGATCTATTCAAGTTGACCACGCAGGTTTAATCCCTATGAAACAAAGACAATGGTCGTTTGAACCACTGCTCTGATACCACTTGTTGGTCCCGAAAGAGCAGGCTTTGGTGTATGGGGGGGGGGGGAATACACCAAATGCAAACTTTTCAGTTTACTTGTTAAAATAATAGAGAGTTCAAGCTATTCTTGTTTAAGAAATTACTTGGCAGATGACTGACCAGATCGATACCAGATTAGTCCAAACAGATTGCTCTCTAGTGAAAACACTTAGTCAATAATAAGAGTGATCTTATTATCTTCTGGGTGTTGTGTGTGTGCGGAATAATGGTGGATTTAATGAGTGCTCTTTTATAAGAAAAACCTTTAGAGATAGTTAGATTGTTAAGCAGATTGATTGATATGCAATTTGTATGATAGTGCAGAAGGTCAGAATAATAAACAACTGAAAATTAAGGATGCAATAAAGTAAATGACACAGATGTAACGTGGTTCGGAAAATCCCTACGTCCACGATCTGGTCAAAACTAGACCAGATTATCCAATACTAGGATGCTCTGCTTCTTTATACTCGTGGAGAACGAGTCACAAGTATCAATCAAAACTAGAGAGATACTTATGCATGAAGTAAGGGTCGTGTCCCTTTACAACAGATTACCTCTACGTTATCACTAGAAACCTACTAGCTAGCAAGGTGATCTGCTTCTTCTCGACAAGATAGACTTCAATCGAGGTTGAGTTGGTGTGATGAAGAAACCTACTAGCTCGCGTGTGTGTTATATCTTGTCCAGATTTGAACTTCAAATATATATAGGCATTGAATTTTTAAAATTCTAGCCGTTGTTGATTGGCGTGAGATTGATGGTATATTGCCAATCAGTAATGTCCATCATATCTCTTCTTGCCATGTAGAAAACGTTGACTCAATCTTCAAGATATGGAAAGCAGATTGCTAACGGTCTCTTTCCTTCTATTGAAGATTCTCTTTCCAATCCCTGTTGGATAGACTTCAGTTCTGACGTGGCAAAAAGCATATGATGTGTAGGATGATGTCAGCTGGTGGATTGATGATTCAATCGGTTTGGTGCCTCGCTGTAGATATCGATCTGGTCGCTGTCAGTTACAGCAGATCGACTCCTTTTGGCGTGAAATCTTGACCTTCACCCTATACTAAGTTGAGATTGACTTCTATAGGAATATTTCCTTTACATATCAAGTCATCTCCTAATCTGTTCCATAACAGGATTCACTTTACATCTAGTGATCTGTTTTTACATGTAGAACAGTTTTAACTCTAAAACAGCTAAGTGTGTTTCGAGAGACCATCATCAAAACTAGATGTATTGGGGTTCCCAACATTAACAAAATCAATACAAATATTCTATTTCAATGCATAATTAAATCACTTAAAATTATAACATTACACTACAAAAAATTATAAGCAATCGCATTAACATAAAAATAAATCTGCTCGAGAAGACCAAAAATCTGATCGTTTATCACATAATTGCATAATTAAACGACAAAATTTTGAATTGTACTTACCTCTTCACCCATTGGTTTGCAAAAATATTTAATCATTGTATGAAAACCCTGTCGCCTCTGCAACTCGTATAAAAACCACTAAAAAATAATTTCAGGAAGCATATTATATATGCAACATTAAAATCTGGTCGTGTATCAAAAACGTATATGATATACACGACCAGATTTTGTGTATCTACTACAAGATTTTATTTTTAGAACAATATATGTTACAAAAATAATTTATAACATGTTCCAACATATATTAATCAAATTTCTCATGCATAATACGAAATATATAATATAAAATTAATGAATTAACACAAATATTAAGTTTCAATGCTATTAATACATAATTAAATTATAAAATTAAATAAATTTCATAAAGATAAGCAATCGCACTATGGTAGAACGTAAATCTAGTCGTCAGTAAAAAAAATCTGGTCGTACTAGAACAAAAAATCATACTTCATTGACCAAAATTTAGAATATAACGACCAGATTTTATTATTTAACTAAAATTATGAATTTTACTAATCTTGGTCGTCGTCCCCGTCGCCGTTCATAGTCTAGCTCGCCTCACCTTGCTCCAAATCCAGTCCATTTTTCCTAATTCTTCTTGCTCCCTCAACTTAGTTTCCAAAATTTAGTCCCCCAGTTTTCTCCCCAATTTTCTCAACCTTCTGGTCCCTACAATATTCTGACCCCTCAAAAATCTGGTCTCCCAATTTTTTCAACCTTCGTTTTCAATAAATTCTCACATCCTCCCTCAATCTTCATTTTCTGTTAAGTTTTTTTTGCAATAAATCTGGCTATATGGGCTATAAATCTGGCCCCAAATTCAAGACAATAAAGAGTCAAAAAGAGAATCTCTCTCTCTCTTTTACTTTTACTGCCACATACACGCCCCTTTTCATTTTCAAGAGAATCTCTCTATCTCTCTATTTTTTTATCGTTAATTGTGAGGGACAATTTTGTAATGTTGGGTAGTTTTTTTTTTTTTTTATGTTGGGTAGTTTTCATAGAAGTTTTTACAAAATGGGCACTTTTAATTTTTAATTTATGTAAGAGGGCACTTTTCACAATTAACACTAAAAACTAGACTGTACATAAATTTTCTCAATTAAATCATGTTTGAGAAAATCATGAATTAAAAATAAAATTGCATATTTGTAGAAAAATAAGGGTAAAGAAAATATATATAATAAGTAAATTTTATGCAAAAAAAATTTAAGAAAATAGGAGTGCAGATCCAACATTCAACAGACTTGTATTGTCCCGAAGTAGAGCTCCCAGAGGGCGCGAATATGGGAGCTCAGGCTCGCGTTTGGAAGGCAAACTATGAGCCTCGCTCCTCCATAGTGCATAGCTTCTGTCTGAGCTTGGGCTCCCGAAGAGCGAGCCTGATCCCAGGAGTTTAAATAGTTGGTAGATTTTTAATGGACAATTGACACATAAATTATAATCATTCCATCAACGAAAAACTAACACAGATCTTAACAAATGATTTGAATGAGTTGTAGTTGGAATAAAGGTCCCACAATATTTATTAATTATGTGTATGTGATTGAAAGAAAAGTTGATGGTTAATTGGTAAATAAATTAAATATGTTATAAGTAAAATGAAAATCTCACATTATTTATAATTAAATATATAATGTGAGTGATTAGAAATTTAATGGTGAGAGTCTAACAATATGAGTATAATTATTAAGAATTAGTTTTCAACAAAATAATATGAAAAACTTATGAAGGCTCTAAGAGTTTGGAGTTCATACCTCTACTTAAACTGTGTAGCTTTATTGTGTGATTAACTCGGTCCAGGAGTCGCGGGCAAGGCTTGCAAAACAAGACCGGAGGAAGGGTCGGGGGTCCTCCGGGAAAACATTCCGACGCTCAAGTCAGCTCGTGTAGACTTAAGAAAGATGCGTGAAAGAAGAAGTGTTTGTTCTCTCTTGTGTGTGAAGCAAATGATGGAGTATATATAGTTAGATATATAAAGAGTAAATCAATAATATACCTACGACGTACTAGGGTGTAAATAGTGCGTGTAAATGAACTTCGACCAATCATGATTTACCATGTTGTAATGGTCCCCGCATTGGTTGTTAGGTGCTATCGCCGCATAATTCTGCAACTCTGACACATGTAAGTCGCGAAGTTGACATATGTCAGGTAGTACTATAAACGTGATTATCATACTTAGCAGACCCCCAAAATCAGACCCCTCGAGGTAGATTCCGGAGATGACCTAGTGCAGAGGTGAGGAATTCTTAGACCCCGTCCTCTGGACATTAGTCAGAACATAAGGCTCCTCAGATCCTTCTTCGTATATGTGTATATCAGAGTCTAATTCATTCTTTGAGGGTATTTTCTTCAATAACGAGCTTCCTTTTCTCTTTATAAAAGTGGTGCTGATATTATTTTCTCTCAGCTTCTCCACCTTATTGATGAGCTCTGACAAAATCCCACCTTTTTAAAGGCTTTTTCGTAATTTCAAAGACTGTACCCTCGGGTACCACTCTCTGTCTTAATTATTGTCTGACATGAAGTATAAGAATTTATGATTACGTTTTTGACTGTTGAGTACCGTACCTGTCTTTTCATCATCTTTTCCTTGTGGACTTCTTCCATTGTTTTATCCCGACTGCTGGATTAGAAAGTTTCTTTTCATCCTGACGCTACACGTGTTGGTTCCACTCAATCCTTCTTAGATAAGTTTGCCTATGAATTGATGCCTTAGCACATTTCTCCAAATATTTACTGGCATCCTTCCGCCATATCCTCATTTCCTTCTCTACTTCCAACTCCTCGATCTTCAAAGGTATATATTTTCTTGCCTTTATCTATGTTTTGCTATGTAACTTGTTGACTTTTATTATCTCCATAAGATCCAACTGATCTATTAACACATTCCATGCTTTTCATTTTTTTTTTTCTGGCATGCAACCTGTAGAATTTTGCTTCCCTAAAATAACCAAAATTTTTATGTGATGTATTGCGTGCTTTTTATTCATGTAATGTAAGAATGTTTACTCTCTACCGCCTTTTCCCTTTCTTCCTTCTTGTCTTTGAGTAACCAAAAATGTTGGAGCTAGCCAAACTTCATATTTCG